>OY754964.1:49231472-49246472 GCA_963576475.1 Molanna angustata | reverse complement strand
CTTTGTATCATCGTGTCGCAACTATTATGTAAAAGTATTTTATCAAACCTTCTTTGTATCATCGTGTCGCAACTATTAGAAGTATTTTATCATTCCTTCTTTGTATCATCGTGTCGCAACTATTATGTAAAAGTATTTTATCAAACCTTATTTGTATCATCGTGTCGCAACTATTAGAAGTATTTTATCATTCCTTCTTTGTATCATCGTGTCGCAACTATTATGTAAAAGTATTTTATCAATCCTTCTTTGTATCATCGTACACTGAAAAAAAATTGTGACCACCGAACTGGCTACCTGCGTTTTTAGCTAAACCTTTGTTATCAGTTATAAAAGTTAATCCATTTATGATCAGTCCTGTTTGATCAGTCAATTAGTTGGTTAAGCGCGCAAAATATTTAGTAGCACAAAACGAATTGTTTTGCAGTCACTATAGTTCGGTTAATTTTAACTTATTTTTTTCTGTGTATCGCAACTATTTAAAGTATTTTATCGACTTTTCCTACCCTAAAAATGATGTATTTATACAAACTAGTATTACAGACACTGGTGAGCTTATTTAACTTAACAGATAGTATAACCTATTGTGTATAGGTAACTACATACATACATACTTAGCAAAAAGTAAAATAATGAATACATCGGAAACTTTTATTATTCAGTAATATTGAAAGTCATTTGGATGTAAAATAAACATTAAACAAAACAGAAAATTAATAATAACAATAAAAAATGTTGAATTTCTTTAAAAAATAAACATAGGGCTTGGGGAAGTGAAATATGAATAAGCTGTCATCAGATGAATACTGATTCCTATAGTCTATTAAAGCTCTAATCAAGACAATGTGTGATTTGATAAAGATATATCGATTGCTTCGTATAACATACGAATAGTATGATAAATTTAAATAAAATTTAGAGAGTTTATTTTTTTTTCTAAATGAATATGTCCTTGTTAAACAAGTACATATGTATACATCTTACTACTTTCCCTAAATAAAGCACAAATGCTTGTGCTATAGTTGAACGAAATCGGTCGAGGCAGGATTCGAACTCTAGACCACTGGATTGCTAGCCCAGCCCGCTAACCGCTCTGCCATCGACCCATGTAATTTAGACTCACAGATGCAGTTCAGTCCTCTTTTAATTGACAAAAAAAAAATCTCAGACCAATACTCTTTAGAAATGACAAGCGAAATTTCTTGGTACACATCACGTGACTGTGTATAACATATTTGAATATTTTCGGAATGGTTGGATATGAAAATTGAAAAAGTACCTACCCAGCACTAATATCGAAAAGTACAATATGTCGTTATCAAAGGGATTAAAAAAAAGCAAATGCTTTTACTTCTATATAAATGTGTCATGTATATCCGATTTATATTTAAACATATTGAATGTGTTTGGGAT
Organism: Molanna angustata; assembly: GCA_963576475.1. Lineage (NCBI taxonomy): Eukaryota > Metazoa > Arthropoda > Insecta > Trichoptera > Molannidae > Molanna > Molanna angustata. The sequence continues at coordinate 49,245,059 of OY754964.1, read as the reverse complement.
ACTCCTGTTCCATCTCACTACGTGCACCAATCACCTGACCTAAAATCGTAGCTTATGTCAGCTGAATATTTTTTTTTTTTTCTTCAAGTACTACATAATTAATAATGATATTTTCTTATTTTACAAAGACCAGTAGGTATATAGGTACCGGTAGTTACTCACCTTTTTATCATGATGTAAAATATGTAGGTACATCCTTATTTTAATTGGAACGAAAATTTGAGGAAAAAAAAACTGGATAGTTAGCAAGAAACGAGGAATAAGGAAAGGGAAAAATATTTCTTACTCTGTAATTTTTTTACAATCTGAAGAGTATATAGGAGTCCCGCACCTTTGTTTTAGAACTACTCCTATAACACTGGTCCAGTTTTTCACTTTATTTATTTCACCATGCGAAAAAGGCTCCTTTATTACTGAAATCGGGCATCACCCACCTGCTCTACCCTCTCATGGCACACATTTCTCCCTATTACTTGATATTATTTAAACATTTACACAACCTAATCTTTGTACTTTCTACTCACTTCGACACTTACCTACACAACTGAACTACTCTCTTCGACTTTAACGTAAGATGTTGGCAACATGTGTGAACGATCAACTAACTACTCAATTTGATGATTTCAAACAATAATAAAACTTTGTATGTAACAATGAAATGATTACATGTATTGAATGATTCTTGACTATCTATGTATTTTTACTCTCCACACTATGGAATAGTGGAGAGTCAAGATGTCACAATTTTAAGCGTATTTTTTACATCAATTTCTTAACGGGTATCATGTAGAGAGTGCACACTATGAGTTTCGTTGTGATGTGTTTGTAAAAACAGTTTCGTTGTCAAGTCTTTCCAACACCAGTTTCATTCCCTCAATTTTCGGTCTACGACCCTCGACCCCTCTATGTGTCTCCTGTAGCAGCATGGTGTCACAGTTATTCTCATTACAAATATTACTTAGCAGATTTTCCTTGTCAGTTGATTAGCCTTCGATATTAATCGAAATTGCCAGTAGGGTTGGAAAAGGCCTTTTTGACAAGCTGAATATCGGTTAGTCTTTATAAAGGAAAATACAGTTTTTGGATCATGTTTAGTATCTATTATTTTCAATATCCTTCACATACTTTTCGTAACAATGACCTTGTATCAATTTTTGTCATTTTCTTAATAATGAAAAGGATAAATAATCCCATGGATAATAATAGAATAATAATAAAGGATAATAATAAAGGATAAATAATCCATGGGAATATTTATCCTTTTATAATATTTATTAACGCTTGCAGCAGAGAACCAGTAAGGGAAAGAGTGACCCGATCTTATTTTTTTGATAGGTATATTATCACGTATGACTTTAGACAATATTTCATAAAATCTATCTACACCTTCATCATCAGTCAGATCAGATAATTCATTTTTCCAATCATTAGCCGATAGGTCACCTTTGATTTTAGAATAATCTGCCCTACCAAAGAGAATGATATCTCTAAAGTTATTTTTCATTAGACTTTCTTGTTATACATGCATTCAATGTAATGGGATAACGGCCTGTGGTGGGGGATTAGGAGTGACCAGGTGTGATTGATATGGTACAACTTCACATATATGATTTAAGACAGCAATATCTAATATTCTGTGTGAAGTATTAGGTACCAGACAGCACTGTCTCATGCCAGTCTATGAGAAAAAGTTGACGAAGTGAGTATTAGATGGATTTTTTACATATTTATCGACAGTAGGTCAAGGAGTCGCCATCATATGGAGTTCTATAATATCTTAAGACATTATAAAACTCCACATTAAAATTATATCCTTTGATATGGATAAACGTGAGGGTTTTGATTTCACCGTTTGACGGAACTTGCCCCCCAGGGCTGTAATTGCAATACTTCTGATCACTCATCTAAGCACCAGGATTTTAATTAAATTTAAGAAACACCTTAATGATTTTGAATTCAAACACTTATCAAAAACAAAAAAAATGAAATAATAATACCTACGTTAGAACTGTTGCTATTTTTTGCAAAATTGCGTTTGAATTTTTAATTAAAAAAATTTAACAATTAAATTAAATTGTACCTATTGTAAAATATTCCTCAATTTCTTTTTGCGTAAATTTACTCAATACTTTTTTATTTAACTAATGAGGTATTATTTTTGTTTTGTAATTGAATATACCTTCCTACGAAAGACGAAATCTTTTAATAAAAGACTTTCAGAGGGGAAAAAAATTCAACGTGTAAATCTTAGATTATTAAGTTTAAGTACACAGGAACTACATTCTCGTTCATTTAAAAATAAATTATTTCAGTTATTAATAAATCATTTCGTTTAAACATTGCTGTCCTTTTGAAACGATATAATATACCAGGTGCAAGTTATATTTAAAAAATCAAAGTTTATTTTAGCCAAAAATAGCGATCCCTTATTACAAAATGGATTGTTTGGAGTTTGGCGAATCGAGGTTATAAAATAATTTGTTACTAAAAACATACAGCTGCTGAAACTTGAATTATCGTTGTTCTTCCGTCATTACAAGCTGCCAACCGCCCTGAGGAGCATTTTTTTTAAATTGATATGTCCTTGAAACAAGTAGGTACATGTACATCCTCATACATTCCCTAAACTAAGCATAAATGCTTGTAATTCGAATTCTCGACCAATGAATTACTAACCCAATGCTCTAACCACTCTCCCACCACCCATCAAGCTCGATGCTTAAAATACACACAGACTATAACATGGTTGAGAATTTTCGGTGGTTAAACTAAACATTTGTAAAAAACTGTATTTTGTTTTAATAATAACAAATTAAAACACAGTTTTTAAAAGAATATAAATGTCCTGATGTGATCAGTTCCATCAAGATGAGATGACAGAGATGGGTTGGTGACATATTCAGAATGACGACTACCTAGTAAAATGTCTGATACTCACCACACCGCAAGGACGAGGACGAATAGGAAGGGCCAAACTGCAATGGATGGACTCTGTCAGCTCTCATGTACTCGTATTCATTCCGCAAATCGAAAGCTAAAAAACCAAGGCTTCATAAAAGGCAATGATGGAATAGATTGCTGGATTTAACCAAGGCCCTCCCAGGTCTGTTAGTTTTAAAGGTATAAAATATGCTTGATTAGAAGTGTTGAACGACGAGCAGCCGCTCCGGGGATGAACAGAAGAAAACATTTCAAATGCAGTGGAGTAGGAGACTGCGAAAATCCTCTAAAGTAGAAAACTGTAGGTGAATTAAATCTGTCGAGTCGAGATTCGAGCCCGTGTCCTCTGAACTACTGATTCAGCTCGCTGTCATCAACCCATCAAAGCTATTTATAAAAATAAAAAGTATGCAGGTATATTTATGTTACAAATATAATTCAGTCGCTGGATTTGAAGCGGAGGTGGTGAATCATTTGGTATAACAAGATATTTGATCCCGTCGCTCTGCACAACTTATTTATTCCGACAAATAATAACGAAGGTAGTTATGCAAATACGATTGAGAAGAAAGAAGTAGGGAATTTCAGGGAAGAACTGAATCACAAATCAATTGGCATTGGAAACGGGATGAATTCTAGGAAGAGTGAATGGAAATTAAAGAGAAAATATCGAGGTTTTTTTATCGTATATTTTAACCGATAACTGCAGTGAACTTTAATTGAATGAAACATATTTTAACAGAAAGAATTATTAAAATTATTATCCTTTATTAAAAACAACTGAAACTTCAGAGCAACAATTTTCTATCACTGAATTTTTGCCGGAAAAAAGTTTATAAACTTGAACTGTAACATAAAATTTAATGTAACAAACGCAATGATCCATTACTTCAATTTGAAATTATTCACATTTCCAGATAGATACTAATTACTGATTATATCAAAATAATAGGTAGGTAATGGAAGCGTTTCTTTATTTTGAACCATTTATTACTGCATACTTTTTCAACCAATTTCATCATCCTCAGTGTCGTCTTCCTCATTGCTAAGGGTCGTGACCAGTGACCAGCCTATTATCTCGTCATCATGATGTTGTGTATTGTAGTCCTCCATTTCTGCTGTCAGATCACCGCGGCCTCATTGCTCCAACCACCGATGTACCTCTACCCCTTCTACCTTCAACCAATTTTAGTATATATTTAAATTAAATAATTAAAAGTAGGTAGGTATATTAAATAACAAACAAAAATATATTTAGATACCTTTACCAGAATGCAAGTACTCGTGTATAAATGATAGAATTGAGAAAATAATTTTTAAATACGTAGTAATAAATTAAGGTAGATACGTATAAAAAAACAGATTTTAAATGTTATTAAATGAAAATTGTATATTTTTGTTTGTAGCCCTTGTTAAATTTGTCTCCAGTAAATTGAATCACACACTCATCTCAGTGTACTTACGTGTATAAAAAAAATCGTTTTTAAAATAACCGTCTTTGCACATTTATTAGTACATAGTTTTATTAAAAATCTCTAGAATTTTAACGAGTTTCCTTTCCTTTTCTAACGAGGAATGCTTGTGGCTGAAATCATGAATTGTATTTTGTTTCCTCGGGCGGAATAATTTCTAATATTTATGATAGCACATACATAAAAATATTAAAATTCTCCTTGGTCGTATATACATCAAAACAGTTTGATTTTAGTGAAAAATTTTTATCATCTCAATTGACTCCCGACAGGAAAAAATTCAATGTTTACGTATGGTAGGTATATGCAACTGTAATAATATTCGATTTACGAGTTTTGATCATATTTTACAGGATAATCTCTATAAAAGTAAGTCTGTAAGTTAAGTCTGTCATAAAAGTATATTTTCTAAGTTATTCATCAATTGATTGATTAATATTAGATTTGAAAATTCGATTATTGATTCAAATGATCGGTCGGCCTTCATGGCTCAGTTGGTTAGGTATCTGACTGCTGATCCAAAGGTCCCGGGTTCGATTCCCGGTGGAGACACAGTTTTTAATTGTGTTTACAGTCTGGATCTGTGAGACGATTAATATCGATTAAGTCTCCAGAATGTGGCAACTTGTTATTGGGTGCGTGTTATATCAATATTTGACATAGTACCTGTTAGTTGCCCGAGAAGTAAAATATAAAAATAGAGAAATGATACCTAAAATCAATGGTCTTTATGAATTAAGTGCTTAAGAAGGCGTTTTCAATTTTAAAAATAAATGTTAGTTTAATAATAAAAATATAAAAAAAGAGAATTTTAGGTAGCTAATAAATAAGATCGGGACTCGACTGAGGTCATTATACGTAAAAAGCGGAAAAATCGAGAGCGACTATTTACTGCCGACTTTAATGTTCAAAAGCAGATCGTAAATCGTTGAATTAATGCAATGGAACAAATAAACAAAATAAGTACTTAATTAAAATAACGTTTACCCTAATCGCTGTTTTAAATATAATGACATGAAAATTTTCTCATTGACCTCATTACTGTGGATGGCGGATACATTCAATTAAAGTACTTTTTGGTGGTTTGCATCCATGTTGGAACCTCTTCGATCCTTATAGTTCTTTTCTATATTTTAGTTTGTCAATTATTTTAAAGTACCGTCAAAGAAAGGTTTACAATCCCTTAATGCGATTGTCAAAATTCCAAGAAGAGAAAGAATGCACCCTTAAGCTCTTTATAGTGGAGAGTTTAGTGTTGGCCACAACCCACTCGTTTCAGGAAAGCGTCGAAACGCGCGAAGATCTTTATTTTTTTTATTTATTTGTAATACTTCTCGGACAACTTACAGGTCCTGTGTCAAATATTAATTTAACACGCACCCAATTACATTTGGTATATTATATTTGAGACATATATTTTTTATTGAACAGAAAAAGAACAATCCATACACTGTGCAGACATTAATTTGTTTTTAATTGTTATATTCATCAAATTACTCGTACCTTTTTTGCTTGTTTTATTATTTATTTATTTATATAAAATACACTTTTTTCCTTATATCAAGTAAAAAAATTTTAAATGCATAGTAATATATTTAACTTACATTACATTATAATAGTTACCAGATATTTTACTATTGTCATAAACTGCCTCACTAGGTAAAACCCGTTCTGAGACAGTGTATAGATGTCTTATTAGTTTTCAGTTTTGGTAATACCTATGGGAGTATTTTCAGCGTTCAGGTGATTAATTTATTTTTAATATAGTCGCTGCCCTTTATTTTAATCCAAATTTTAATCCAATTTTTTTTTGTTTTATTATATAGGTAAGGTTTTATTTATTCCAAGTGATTTAAATAATTTATTTTTAATTTTCGGTTGTTGTTTAAATTACGTGTATTATTATTCAAGTAGTATCTAAAAAGAAATTTGTTCCGTTAATTCAGCAAATAAAATAAATAATACTAGTTTCATATTATGAGATCCAACTGTCCCTGGCGACAGCATGTGTACAGTCAGTACAATGCAAGAATACGTAAAATCTATGTACATAATATGTTAAAATAATAATAAATAAACGTAGGTCGGTACCAAAATATAAAACCTGAAATCCAAATTGTTGGATATTTTAAAAATTTTGTTTTCCTAAACAAAACATATATGTTAGGATTATAACATAATATGGATTTCAATTCTTTTCGTTGGAGATCTTTCCTATCACGAATATGTAAACAGCTTGATGCTATGCATGTATGTATGAAGATTAAGTAACAAACTATAACCGTATATATTTTGTAATCAACCATACAAATTTTATGAAACAATGTCATCACTATATTCAATTTTTATAAAAATTGTTTAGCAAATTTTGTGATGAACTGCAATACCAAGTTATATATTTCACATAGAAAATTAAGGTATGTAGTATTTCGATATTTTAAAAAATATTGTAAATACAAGCAGTTAAACAAGTAGCTATGGTAAAAATGTTTTTCTTAATAAAAAAAGTTTGAAAACCCCTGACTCTTTTTTAAAAGAAAACGTTTAAGTGATACAAGATTAAGAATAATTTAATGTTTATTTTTATTACTGTGAATATTTTATTTTGCAAGACTTTAAATTATTGGTTAATATGTTAAACCTTTTTCTAAGCGTTGTCGCAATAAAAAATATGAAAATACTTTAAAACGCATTTTCTGCTACTTGTCAGATTTGCTTGCATACGTCATGCAAAAATTCATCGTTTATTACCTACGAGTATTAAAAAGTGCAAATTCGTATATTCATTCTCTTAAAATGAAAAATCTGCGATGCTGAATAAATTTAAAAAAATTCCAGCGGCATGACACAATGATAAATAGACAGACAGAGGTAGATACCTTCAGCATTTGGTTCGAAATTATAACATGCATTTTATAAATTATGCACCTTCGTATTAATACATATCTTCTCGTGTATGAAAATCTCTGGCACCAGGGAAGGGTATTGTTCCGCGAGTAATTTACTTACAACAAAAGGGATTTTTTCCTCTTTTCATTTTTCCATCTGCGTGACCGACTACATATTTTTTTATCATGACCAAAGCGGGGCTTTGTCTCATAATGGGATGTAATCAGAATAAAGAATAGAGGATAAACGATATAGTAATTTTTCATAGAATGTACGAATGATTTATGTTACGTTAAATATTTTTTTTTAATTTTGTCAATAAAATTAATTATTTCGATTTGTATAGCGCCGTTTAATGACGCAAAATTGCCGAGAGTTCTTTGATTGGATTGAGGTGACAAACCACAGGGGACGCCCCCGATGGGAGTATTTGGCATAGGTGTGCGAGGACATGAACTGCGCCACATATGTTGAGCTGAAGAGGGCTGCACAGGATAGAGAGAAGTTGAAAGCGAGATGTAGACTTTTTCTGCAAACCAATCCGCAGGATTGAGACTTTTGATGATGATGTTGTCTCTACAAAAAAATCATTAGTGAATTAATATAAGTAAATAGTTTTTGTGATCTAAGCGATCTGAATGTAAGATATAATATTATATTCCTGATAGTTCTTCAATAAAGACAACTCCTAAATTTCTACATTAGTTTGTGCATTTAAAATATGCTTTTTTACTGCTTGTTTGTTCCCTTTACTTTTGCTATGAAAATTGCAAATTTTTACTGGGTTATTTTTGACGTTCCTTTTTTCATCATGTCTCAAATGTACCCGCCCTATGATGATGAAAAAAAACAAAAAACTAGTTGCATGTAACACATGAGATCCAACTGTCGATAGCGATATATAGTTGAAGAATAAGAATCAAACTATAAACCGATAAATCCAAATTATTGAAAATTTTAACACATGTTGGTATGTATGTCAAGATAGGACAGTTTGGAGGTCAGTCCTCTTTTCCTACCAGGAATATGAAAACAGCATGATGGTTCTGTATGTATGTTTGGAGATTAAGTACCTATCAAACTATTAAGTCTTCTAACATATTGTGTATAAGCGACTGCCATACAAATTGTATGAAGCAATCTCGTCACCAAATTCAATTTTTATAAAAATTGTTAAAAAAAATTTGGGATGTGCTAATACAATGTTAATATTATTTATAGAAAATTTTAGGTACACAAAACTTTTATACTCTGTATTAAGAATTTTTGTTGCAGTCAGAGGTTATCAACATTTTATTTTTTTAGCATTTGTCCACTTATCTCAAAAACTATAAAACCCAGAACGCTGAAATTTTGTACAAATATAGTCAAATAATAGTATCTCGAAATGAATTTTGAAAAACATTCCAGGGTTTCTTAAATTGTTTTTATTAAGAAGCAAAAAATTGGAATGATAAATTTTTGTTTTTAACTGCCTTTATTTCCATTTCTTTAAAAAATATCGAAAAATGCCGAAACATGTAAACTAGAGAATTTAATTTTCTATAAAAAATGTTTACATTATAGTAATATACATATCTCAAACTTTTTTTAACAATTTTTATATGTCTAATAAAATATTCCTGGAAGGAATTATGCCAATAAATGACGTTAATTTATAGAATTTTGAATTGTTTCATCAGTCTTGTTAAATCTTACCGTAACTTTTATATGATAAGTCGTAAAAAATCACAAGATCTCTTTCTCAATGGCGATATTGATTATTTATAACGAGCTCTAGATAAAGTAATGGATACAGAACATTCCTTTGCGTCGTTGTCGTATGAAAACGGTGGGCGGTTCAATAAGAAAGATAAAAAGGGAAAAATGAAGTGAAAAAATTTAATGACTCCAGGGGTCTTCCTGAAGGTACTTTTGGGAAGGGGAGGGGCAATATGGAGGGGCACAGCTGAATTCAGTCCTCATTATGAGGTCCTATTGTTGCATCCAGGAAACGGATCAGTCCTTCTGTCCAGAATGATTAGACACGTCTTTTTAAAGAATAATCCTCACGGCGACATCGAAAAATGTGTTCTACGCTTAAATTCAGCATATAAAATCATGCACGTATATTATTCAGATCTCTCGAAATTGAATTGTTTTTTTTTACTCACCACAACTTTAAACCATAATACCATAGAGAAAGGACATATTCATTATTTTTTATAAAAAAATATAGTAATAATACCTTTCACCTTTAGAACAAGTTACATAATGCCGACTATTATATCACTCTTAAGATTACCTTGTTTTCACGAAAAAATATTGTGTATCACTGATTTATTTTTATTTATTTATTTTATTTTATTTGAGTTAAATTTGGACAAAAAACAGCGTTAAACATAAACAATACAATATTGACATCAGGTATTAAGGCCTATTACATTTTGTCTTTGAGATTCAGTAAACAAAAATAGTACAATTTTATAAACAATCCAAAACATAAAACCATGTTTACAAAACTATGTAATAAATCCAAAACATACAACTTACACTTATACGTAAGTACAACAAGTAAAGCAAGTAAATCACCGTCATGTTTTCCTATACTAGTTGCATGTAACACATGAGATCCAACTGTCGATAGCGATAGTATGTATAGTTGAAGAATACGTACCAAACTTTAAACGCATAAATCCAAATTATTGAATATTTTAAGATATTTTGTTTTCTATACAACACATGTATGTATGTATGTATGTCAAGATAGGACAATATGGAGGTCAGTACTTTTTCCTACCCAGAATATGAAAACAGCATGATGGTATGTATGTATGTTTGGAGATGAAGTATCAAACTATTAAGTCTTCTAAGATATTGTGTATAGGCTGCCATACAAATTGTATGAAGCGATGTCGTCACTAAATTCAAATTTTATAAAAATTGATAAAAAAAAATTGAGATGTACTACTACAATGTTCATATTTTTTTTAGCAAATTAAATTATCTAGTTGGGGTGTTTCGGCTTATTTCGATATTTTTAAAAACATGGGAAATATAGGCAGTTAAACAGATATATTTATTAAAAAAAAATATTTTTCTCATAAAAAAATGTTTGAGGATCTCTGGAATTTTTTTGAAAAAATAAATTTGAGATTTTGTATTTATGTATGTTCATACCAATTATCTGCGTTCTTATGGTTACTAAGATATATGAAAAAATAAAGTTAAAATTCAAAAGTAGATAACCCCTGCCTGAAAAAAAAATTCAAAATTCTGAGTATAAAAGTTTTGTAGGTCTATAACTATTTATATATTCTAAAATTTTGGGCTCTGTAAATTGAGAGGATCAAAAGTTATTAGACACACACACACACACACACACACACACACACACACACCCTCACACACACACACACACACACACACACACACACACACACACACACACACACACACACACACACACACAGAACAATAAATGAGATGATGCTTGTACAGAAGCATCATCTCATTTATTGATTTGGTGACATACGATATTTTTTCGTGTTTCGTATATAAGAAAGTAATATTGTGTTCATATTTGTATATATCTGTATGCCCAAGGTATACATATGCATAGTTTCAAGCCTAGAATCGCGAGATTTTGTATGACCAGGTCCATATTTTAAATTAAATGTCCACATATTTCAAAAATCATAAAAAATGAACATTGTAAAGTTGTATAAATTTTGACAAATACAATATCTCAAACTTGCCTATAATTCATTTTTTTTCAAATATCGAAAAATACCGAAACACCCCAACTAGATAATTTGATTTTCTATAAAAAAATTTCAAACTTCTTTAAATAATTTTCATAAAAATTGAATTTAGTGACGACATCGTTTCATACAATTTGTAAGGCAGTATACACTACACGATATCTACGGGGACTCAATAGTTTGATACTTAATCGACATAAATACCATCAATCTGTTAACATTTTCTGGGTAGGATAAAAGGACTGACCTCCATACTATCTTATCGTGACATAGGTACATGTTTTGCATAGTAAACAACATATATTAAAATATTCCATAACAAGATAGATTTTTGAGCTAATTGTATATTATGCAGACGACTTTAACATAATGGCTAGAACCCATTCTTGTATGAAGGACAGTTTCGATAGACTTGAGCGTGCGGCAAATGAGATTAATGCTTCCAAATGAGATTAATAGCGAAGATACTCCTCAAAATAATCCTCAGACGAGAAAAAATGAGATATTGGTTGGTGAACATCGATTCTTCACATACCAGCGATCATTGGTCACCTCGGACAATAACATCAACATGGAAATAAAAGCGACGCTTGCAGTGGCTAATAAATGTTAGTATGGGCTACTCAAACATCTCAAGTCAAGACTTATCTCTCGCGAAATACTAAGGTTCCTATATACAAAAGTCATCTCCGGCTATTCCTTATATATGCAGCAGAATGTTGGGCACTGACTAAAGAGGACGAAAATATGGTATTGGTGTTTGAAAGGAAGATATTAAGGTAAATCTTTGGCCCAACTAACGATGGAGGGACTTGGTACTTACGGTATAAAAATGAGCTAGAGGCAATGTACAACGAAACGAATGTAGTCCAATTTATTAAAATTCAGCGCCTACGTTGGCTTGAACATGTTAAGACAGACCTAGAGGCAGACCTAGTTTGAGATGGCTGGACGACGTGCTGTACGATATAATATAAATGGAACTAATAAATTGGATTGTAACTAATAAATTGAAGACTAGCGGTCGATAGGGAGGGATGGAGACGATTTCTGGATGAGGCCAGGATCCGTAGCGAACTATAGCGCCAATGATGATTATTTATTTATTATTTGGCAAAGAGAATGTCATGCTTTTACAGTGATACCTGAGCTGGCATAGCATGAAAAAATAACAACAACAAACATAATAACAAACACAAAACAATACATAATCACAATGTAAAAATAAAACATTACAAAATTTGTTTTTACAGATATCGAAGACGTCAACTTCACTCGACAAAATGTTGAACACTGAAACGTCTTTGTGTATTGGAGACTTGACCAGTAAATTTGTCCGACTGTATGGCTGCAGAAATAACGCATGATTCCTTCCTCTGGGGTAATTAGTAGGAGCATGTAGGTATGCCTATTTCACAAAGTTAAAATACTAACCCATTTACTAGTTGGAAAAAATATTTCAATACACAAAATAATCTTCTATTTTCCAAGGAGTTGTATCCAATAAAACCTAATAAAAAATCAGATGGATGCATGCAAGGATATTTACCATACGTCGGAAGAGTTATTTACGTAGTAACTAAACAACTCGACAACCCATTCGTTGTTTAGTTTTTATTATTTTACCGGTTATTCCGCGAAGAGAATTAATAATTATAAGAAACACAAGGTGTAAAAGAATTCCATTCTACTAAAGATGTCCATTATGAACCATTATAGTATGATGTGCACTATGGTATTTTTTTTAAGTTAATATTTAATGTAAGGATGACTTTAAAAAGTACAAGATACAAGCATTAGTGTTGTGATACAAGTTTATTTTCCATCCATAAACCATGATGTCATGTTTAGAGTATCGCCTTTCATTTCCCAGCGGCGCACACCATAAATCCAGTAAAAGTCGATGGCAGTCAAGGATTCTGCCATTTATTACCAACTTTATGCACGTTACCTGTTCAACGTTCTCTCTCCTTCCTATACTGCATGCATAATATACCCATCCCAGCTAGAGTGCGGTGCAGCCCACTGAACACTGCGCACCCACCTATGTATCTGCTGAAAAATTTCCCACCCTGGAACTGTACCAAACTAATACACATTGCACTTTAGAGAAGTAGAAATGCATTTTAAAGTTTCACACATTTCACACTCAATAGCCTTATCTTACTTCTTCCTGAATAACCTACATAGTCTATTCAAATAAAATACAAACTTTTAATAATATTCAATACAAAGAAAATATTTTTGAACAAATTTAATATCTCAATAGATGTGAAGCGGGATTTATATATTTATTATATACATATACATACATATCCCACGCGATGGTCTGATGATATAAAAATAATGGCTGGTGATTGGATGCAAAAGGCGCAAGACAGAGATATATGGAGAGATATGTGGGAGGCTTATGTTCAACAGTGGACAGAAGTAAGTAAGTATATATATATATATATATATATATATATATATATATATATATATATATATATATATATATATTATATATATATATATATAATATATATATATATATATATATA
>OY754964.1:49168931-49231272 GCA_963576475.1 Molanna angustata | reverse complement strand
CCATTTTTTTTTTGTGGTAGTGGAGGAGTTGTTGCTAAAACTTCCTCTCTTTACTTATTGCAGTTTCATGTTTCGTTTAATACCCTTGTTGCATTATTTTATTTCATTTCTTACTTATAAACGTAAACAATCGAACATGATATAGAGCGTGAATAACGAAAAAGTTACTTATAGGTAAACCGTGAATATGTTTTATTACACATTTATTTCATAGACGTCAATTTAGGACAGGTCGAGGTGTTGTTTAACACTTGACTAGCGAGTCATACTAAGTTTTTCAAAATGGCGGATCATTTCCATATGATCCGACGTATATTTGAGATTGACAGAAAATTTTAATCCAAATATTGTTTTACTTTTTATTTTATATACAAGTATCATGTTGAGATTGTATTATCTGTATCTGTGTGTGTGCTGTGTACCTACTATGTGAAATGTGCAGCGTGTTTATTCTACTTTTATCGATTATAGACTAAAGTATTCATTCGATTCTTTTTCAATTTTGTATATCTAATACTCGCTTAGAATCCACTAGATTTGAAAGATATCTGATCAGTGCTTCTCAATTTTTTCTACTGTCAAATATTTAAAAAGTGACCCCAAGCTCAGGAAACTTAAAATGTGATATTTTTATTTCAAATTGCTAAAAAGGCGCATCACTTCCATAAAATTACGTTGATGAATTATCAAGTTTTTACAAAAAATATATTTAAATAAAAAATTATTTCATGTAAAATCTGAAAATTTTACCATGTAAATTAGAATAGGGTACTCTGTGGAATGACTTAGTAGTGAGGAATATAGTGTTGGGCCACAACCCACTCGGTTAAAATTATTTTCTATATTAATAAAAACAATCAATGACAGTAAACAAGTGAGAATCTTCTATTCATTTGTCGATTGTTCTTTTTGCACTATGGATCCAAGATTACCAATCTAGAGGGCTCCATGAGCTACTTTTCGTGCTGTGCATTTTTTCTTGTCGCTCACTTAGCGCTCTATGAAGAGGCCGATTACAGTCCTTATACACAGAGCGGGTGGTGGTGAAAGTAGCGAATTTAATAAAAAGAAAAAAAATTCAAGGAATTATTATTCCTCTTAAGTACGTAAGTTTTGCAATTCGGGTATTTAAAAAACAAAAAATAATAATATATTAAAGTAGGGTATTTTATTTATTTAACCCCATCTGTACATAATGTTTGGACTTAAGCGTGATGGCAATTACTTCCAGTCAACAATCTGAAAAAAAAAATTACATAATAATTGAATTTCGGAATATTTAACGATACAACCAGTTTACAATAGGTATATAAATACTTATTCAAACATACAAGCCAAGATACAAAACACATGAGTCTCGGAGTCAGCCAACGCCGCGCGGGCCTCGAGTTCTCTCCTATCATATCAACAGTTTTTACAGCAGCAATAGACATTCTTCTTCTTCTCATCTTGGTGTAGACCGAGGGTCTGTTGGTACAGAATGTTCCTCCTGAGATGCTGAGTTCCAGCTATCTCTCCATCGTTTCGGGGGTCTTCCTGGTTGACGCTGTCCATCTGGTACCCGGTGCAGAGCTATGTGTGGAATTCTCTTTTGGTTCATCCTCTGCACATGCTTGTTACCAGTATCGTCGACGCTGTCTCCCCATCTGACCACATCTTGGACCTCACATACTTCACGGATTGTCGTGTTTCTAATACGATCACGCAAGATCCTTCCAGCAATGGCACGTAGAGTTATTCATTTCTGCAGTCCTCAGCATGCTCTTGTTCTTGACAGTGTCTGCTCTTGCCTCTATGCCATATTGTGAGGATAGGTCGCACACAGGTCTTATAGATGCGTACATTGCTGCTGGTTCGCATGTCTTTGTTCCTCCATATGACATCTCGCAGGCAGCCTGCAACAGCTGAGGCTTTGTCTACCTGAGGCCTAACTTCTTTGGGGAGGTCATGGGTGCTGAGTAGGTCACAGCCTAAATATTTGAACTGGGACATACCTGTTCAATAAGCTCGTCGCCCACTGAGATTCTGCATTCCATTGGATTCTTGGAGAATGTCATGCATTTAGTCTTTGCTACGGAGGTAATCATATTGTACTTTGTGCAGGATTCGTTAAACTACAGCCTAGTCTTGATCATGGTCTTGCACAGCCTAGTCTTGATCATGGTCTTGCACCCCTTGGTCTTGGTCTAGCAAGTCTCGCTAAGCCATGACCAAGACTGCAAGTCTTGCAGGACTTGTCCATCACTAGAGCTCACCTATTTTGAATTATTTTATTGTTTTCAATATAGGCACTGAGAAATCTATTTACATAGATATAGACGCACGAGATATGTGAAATATTTCCAACATTTCTCTCAACAAAAATGTTCGCAATGTACGTCTCTCGGACCGTTGAATTTTCCACGTTACACCCAAACAGAATAGATGAAAATTTTCAATAAAATTGTTGGATGAAATATGAAAATAAAAGGCATCCATTTTCCTAGGGGATCAGATTAATATACCTCTCTATTTGCAGAGGAGATTATATTCATCTCTTTTAGGCAACGATCAATTAACATTATTTTCCGAAAGTGTAAAGGATTTATCCCCCGGACGGGGAAGAAAAAAATTCATAAAAGGTATTTATTGCCGAAAATCAATAATCGTCCATTAATTTTTCATTAGGTACTTTACGCGATGAAATCTATCAAAATATTAGGTACGTCAATATTTTTGTTATAGTCGTGGATTTGTAAACATCGGGGAAAGCAATGTCTAAGTAATTAAAACACTAGATCAAATTATAATGTTTCAAGTTTCGTAATGATTTTCAAAGTATTGCGCCATTTCATCAGGTAAAAAGAGGTAGTAGTTGTAGTAGTAGTAACTTATTTAGACGTAAAAAATACAAAATTAATACATCTAGTGTAAACAAAAAGTATATATTTTTTTATGATACAATGATAAATTATGGTAGGTACAGAGTATGACACTAAATTATTAAAACATGTAAAAGTATGTGTTTCAGCACCTAGCCTACGAAAGGTGGCAAGACTTGTGGTTTCTTTTATGTTTGGTGGCAAAATATTATATATTTTGAGACCTTTATGGTAACACACTAAAGCCAGGTAAGGTCCCGTACTGCAAGAATACTGTTTACAAAAACTCAACGTTTTCTAATATTATCCTTGAATAACTCCGGTAATACGACCCTAATAATATGTTTTATGAAAGTTCATTCCGGTTCATCAATAAATTCTTGTAATTGTGAGCCTCTAGAAAAAGTCAATTGCATAACTTATCTTGGCTTAACTATGGATAATAACCTAAGATGGCAAGACCATATAGAGTTATTGACAAATAGAATATTAAAACTAGTTTACGTTTACAGAAAACTTACAAATATTCTTGATAAAAAAACTATAACATATGTTTATAACGCATTAACTTACTCACTATTGGCATATGGATTTGATGGTTTGGGAGTATATGTCAAAACTATCATGGAAAAACTTTGTCAAGCTCAGAGATGCATTGCAAAAATTATACTTAGAAACTTTTGACTATCATACAGAAAACCTTTACAACGAGTTCAAAGTATTTGACCCTAGACAAACAAACATTCGATACATTCTGATTTACTTTCATAAAAGTACACTACAATACCCGAGAAAACAACAATCTATAAACACACGAACAAGTACATACCTAAATTACACAAACTCATACATGGAAATATTTTTTGGTCAAAGAAATTTTTCATCAATTGCTCCTCGACTCTGCAATAGTTTATCTTCATCTCTTAAATAAATAACATAAAGATTATTCAAAATAAATATTTAAAAATTGATCATAAATGATGTGCGGAGAGAACTAACACAAAAACTTAGTATTCAACAATAGCCACTTAAATAATTCGCAAATAAATTTTCCAACTGTCGATTTGTTCAGGAGAACTTTGTTCTCTTAACATATCGACAATGTATCAAGCCAGAATACGCGAGAATTGTATGGAGAGGTCTACTTTTTTCACGGCTTTTCAACTTTGAAGTAAAAAAAACACCAACTTAGAGGCTTCGCAGCATATATGTTCCATACACGGATTTACTCAGAATTCGGAGTAGAACATTTCGTGTGTCTGTGTGTGTGTGTGTGTGTGTGTGTGTGTGTCTGTGTGTCTGTGTGTCTGTGTGTGTGTCCGTCCCCCCCTTATAACTTTTGATCCGCTCAATTTACAGAGCCTAAAATTTCAGAATATATAAACAGTTACAGGCCTACAAAACTTTTATACTAGGAATTTTGAATTTTTGTTTCAGTCAGGGGTTATCAACTTTTGAATTTTTATTTTATTTTTCCATATATCTCAGAAACCATAAACGCTAGAACGCTGAAAATTGGTACAAACATAGACAAATACAAAATCTCAAATCAGTTTTTTCAAAAAAAATTCCAGGGTTTCTCAAACATTTTTTATTAAGAAAAAATATTTTTTTTATGATAAATTTATGAGTTTAACTGCCTATATTTCCAAAACTTTTACAATTATCGAAAAAAGCCGAAACACTCCAACTAAATAATTTAATTTTCTATAAAAAATATTAACATTGTAGTAGAAGATCTCAATTTTTTTAACAATTTTTTTAAAAATTGAATTTAGTGACGACATCGCTTCATACATTTTGTATGGCAGTCGCCTATACACAATATGTAAGAAGACTTAATAGTTTGATACTTCATCTCCAAACATACATACATACCATCATGCTATTTGCATATTCTGGGTAGGAAAAAGGATCTTCCTCCATACTATCCTATCTTGACATACATACCTACATATGTTGTATAGAAAACAAAATATCTGAAAATATTCAATAATTTGTATCTATGGGTTTATAGTTTGGTACATATTCTTCAACTATACATACTATCGCTATCGACAGTTGGATCTCATGTGTTACATGCAACTAGTTTAATAAAATTTGTAACTATGTCGTATTGTGTTTGCGATGCTCTTTGAGTAACACATACAAATATTTGATTTGATTTGGCAAGCATGTGATTCATATTAACTACACCAACGTAGTTAACTAGTCTCTTTTCTATGGTTCTGAATAAAATCAGAGATTGGATTTATGACAGGTATTATGGCGGACATTAAAACCTGATTGATCTATTTTGTGTGAGCCCATAATATGTTTGCTGAGGCAATGATTGTGATAGCAGATAGGCAATAACATAAAGAAAACAACATATCTCAATTCCTTTAAAATTCTTATAAAAAATTGTTAATTACTTCGAGCAGGCTCTATGCTGAGGAGGTTCTCCACCGTAAATAACTGACTTATGAACTTTTATTTCCTATGTTTTTCATTTCTTATATTTAATCTAAAACATTACTTCTTCACTACTTGAATGTAATATTTACCCTCTGTGCACCTTATATATTGTGTATATAATTTGTATACCTTACTGTATAAAAAAACAGCCCCAGAAAAGGTTTATCCTAGTGGGGCGTTACTTACTTAACCTAAATATGTACAAATGTTTGTGTATTAACAATAAATAAAAAAAATAATTTAATGTTGAACGGGAACAATCACCTGGGTCATAACTGCTTACATTGTTAGTAAAAATGTAAACTGCTAGCCCTAGATCATGATTTCCTAGTTGGGCTGCTGCGTTATCTATTTAAAGTTGTCAGTGCAAATATGGTGTGATAATAAATTTTACTATTGTTTCTTTTTTATTGATATTTATTTTTGTTTCTTTTTGAATTTTCTTAATGTTCTTTTTACTTGTGCTACTCTTCATGCTCTTACACAGAAACTCACACACCACGCACACACATACATACACATATACAAATTATCCTCCTCCCTATTTCCTCGTTACTACATTTTTCCTTTATTACTGTTGCAATATAATATGACAATTTTCACAATATAACACTCAAAGTTGAGTCAAGATAGGTACTCGTTTTGGATATTTTATCATTAAATATATTATTGTTTTTTATGTTATGTAGTACCTACGTGTATTCACCTTTCACAAAAAAAAAAATTTAACATATATATATATATATATATATTATATATATATATATATATATATATTATATATATATATATATATATATATATATATATATATATATATATATATATAGTATATATATATATATATATATATATTATATATATTATATATATATATATATATATATATATATATATATATATATATATATATATATGTTATATTTGATGTTTTCACGGGTGAAATATGTTATAATATTTTTATAACATATTTCAACTTTTCATATTTCAACATACCTGGAAGAACATTTTATATGACAAACAATACAATAATAATATTAATAATACCATAGCGAAAATAACCCCAAAAACACAACAATAATAATATTAATGTCACAACTAAAATTAACAATAAATCACAACACAAAAATAATGATAAAATATTATTACCAACGAACACGACAGCAGGTGGGCGTGTCACAAGGAGCCAATCACGTCGCGCTAACAATATTTGACATAAGCGGCCATCTTGTACGCTACGAGTCACTTGACGGTGAGCTTTCAGTGTGAGTAGACGTGTGTCGCGCGCGTGCTTTTCGGTTAAGTCCTTGAAAATGCCTGGTGATATTCAGGCGAAACGTCGGAAGACAAATGGTCTTAGTCAAGACCTACTGACACGGGAAAACCGAGATAAAAATATTAATAAATCTTTATATTATTTTATATTTTTATCTCGTTTTCCGTGTCAGTAGGTCTTGACTAAGACCATTTGTCTTCCGACGTTTCGCCTGAATATCACCAGGCATTTTCAAGGACTTAACGAAAAGCACGCGCGCGACACACGTCTACTCACACTGAAAGCTCACCGTCAAGTGACTCGTAGCGTACAAGATGGCCGCTTATGTCAAATATTGTTAGCGCGACGTGATTGGCTCCTTGTGACACGCCCACCTGCTGTCGTGTTCGTTGGTAATAATATTTTATCATTATTTTTGTGTTGTGATTTATTGTTAATTTTAGTTGTGACATTAATATTATTATTGTTGTGTTTGGGGTTATTTTCGCTATGGTATTATTAATATTATTATTGTATTGTTTGTCATATAAAATGTTCTTCCAGGTATGTTGAAATATGAAAAGTTGAAATATGTTATAAAAATATTATAACATATTTCACCCGTGAAAACATCAAATATAACATATATATATATATATATATATATATATATATATATATATATATATATATATATATATATATATATATATATATATATATATAATATATATATATATATATATATATATATATATATATATATATATATATTATATATATATATATATATATATATATATATATATATATATATATATATATATATATATGTTAAATTTTTTTTTTGTGAAAGGGTGAATACACGTAGGTACTACATAACATAAAAAACAATAATATATTTAATGATAAATATCCAAAACGAGTACCTATCTTGACTCAACTTTGAGTGTTATATTGTGAAAATTGTCATATTATTATTGCAACAGTAATAAAGGAAAAATGTAGTAACGAGGAATAGGGGAGGAGGATAATTTGTATATGTGTATGTATGTGTGTGCGTGGTGTGTGAGTTTCTGTGTAAGAGCATGAAGAGTAGCACAAGTAAAAAAGAACATTAAGAAAATTCAAAAGAAACAAAAATAAATATCAATAAAAAAGAAACAATAGTAAAATTTATTATCACACCATATTTGCACTGACAACTTTAAATAGATAACGCAGCAGCCCAACTAGGAAATCATGATCTAGGGCTAGCAGTTTACATTTTTACTAACAATGTAAGCAGTTATGACCCAGGTGATTGTTCCCGTTCAACATTAAATTATTTTTTTATTTATTGTTAATACACAAACATTTGTACATATTTAGGTTTAAGTAAGTAACGCCCACTAGGATAAACCTTTTCTGGGGCTGTTTTTTTTATACAGTAAGGTATACAAATTATATACACAATATATAAGGTGCACAGAGGGTAAATATTACATTCAAGTAGTGAAGAAGTAATGTTTTAGATTAAATATAAGAAATGAAAACATAGGAAATAAAAGTTCATAAGTCAGTTATTTACGGTGGAGAACCTCCTCAGCATAGAGCCTGCTCGAAGTAATTAACAATTTTTTATAAGAATTTTAAAGGAATTGAGATATGTTGTTTTCTTTATGTTATTGCCTATCTGCTATCACAATCATTGCCTCAGCAAACATATTATGGGCTCACACAAAATAGATCAATCAGGTTTTAATGTCCGCCATAATACCTGTCATAAATCCAATCTCTGATTTTATTCAGAACCATAGAAAAGAGACTAGTTAACTACGTTGGTGTAGTTAATATGAATCACATGCTTGCCAAATCAAATCAAATATTTGTATGGTGTTACTCAAAGAGCATCGCAAACACAATACGACATAGTTACAAATTTTATTAAACTAGTTGCATGTAACACATGAGATCCAACTGTCGATAGCGATAGTATGTATAGGTTGAAGAATATGTACCAAACTATAAACCCATAGATACAAATTATTGAATATTTTCAGATATTTTGGTTTTCTATACAACATATGTAGGTATGTATGTCAAGATAGGATAGTATGGAGGAAGATCCTTTTTCCTACCCAGAATATGCAAATAGCATGATGGTATGTATGTATGTTTGGAGATGAAGTATCAAACTATTAAGTCTTCTTACATATTGTGTATAGGCGACTGCCATACAAAATGTATGAAGCGATGTCGTCACTAAATTCAATTTTTAAAAAAATTGTTAAAAAAAATTGAGATCTTCTACTACAATGTTAATATTTTTTATAGAAAATTAAATTATTTAGTTGGAGTGTTTCGGCTTTTTTCGATAATTGTAAAAGTTTTGGAAATATAGGCAGTTAAACTCATAAATTTATCATAAAAAAAATATTTTTCTTAATAAAAAATGTTTGAGAAACCCTGGAATTTTTTTGAAAAAACTGATTTGAGATTTTGTATTTGTCTATGTTTGTACCAATTTTCAGCGTTCTAGCGTTTATGGTTTCTGAGATATATGGAAAAATAAAATAAAAATTCAAAAGTTGATAACCCCTGACTGAAACAAAAATTCAAAATTCCTAGTATAAAAGTTTTGTAGGCCTGTAACTGTTTATATATTCTGAAATTTTAGGCTCTGTAAATTGAGCGGATCAAAAGTTATAAGGGGGGGACGGACACACACACAGACACACAGACACACAGACACACACACACACACACACACACACACACAGACACACGAAATGTTCTACTCCGAATTCTGAGTAAATCCGTGTATGGAACATATATGCTGCGAAGCCTCTAAGTTGGTGTTTTTTTACTTCAAAGTTGGAAAAGCCGTGAAAAAAGTAGACCTCTCCATACAATTCTCGCGTATTCTGGCTTGATACATTGTCGATATGTTAAGAGAACAAAGTTCTCCTGAACAAATCGACAGTTGGAAAATTTATTTGCGAATTATTTAAGTGGCTATTGTTGAATACTAAGTTTTTGTGTTAGTTCTCTCCGCACATCATTTATGATCTATTTTTAAATATTTATTTTGAATAATCTTTATGTTATTTATTTAAGAGATGAAGATAAACTATTGCAGAGTCGAGGAGCAATTGATGAAAAATTTCTTTGACCAAAAAATATTTCCATGTATGAGTTTGTGTAATTTAGGTATGTACTTGTTCGTGTGTTTATAGATTGTTGTTTTCTCGGGTATTGTAGTGTACTTTTATGAAAGTAAATCAGAATGTATCGAATGTTTGTTTGTCTAGGGTCAAATACTTTGAACTCGTTGTAAAGGTTTTCTGTATGATAGTCAAAAGTTTCTTAAGTATAATTTTTGCAATGCATCTCTGAGCTTGACAAAGTTTTTCCATGATAGTTTTGACATATACTCCCAAACCATCAAATCCATATGCCAATAGTGAGTAAGTTAATGCGTTATAAACATATGTTATAGTTTTTTTATCAAGAATATTTGTAAGTTTTCTGTAAACGTAAACTAGTTTTAATATTCTATTTGTCAATAACTCTATATGGTCTTGCCATCTTAGGTTATTATCCATAGTTAAGCCAAGATAAGTTATGCAATTGACTTTTTCTAGAGGCTCACAATTACAAGAATTTATTGATGAACCGGAATGAACTTTCATAAAACATATTATTAGGGTCGTATTACCGGAGTTATTCAAGGATAATATTAGAAAACGTTGAGTTTTTGTAAACAGTATTCTTGCAGTACGGGACCTTACCTGGCTTTAGTGTGTTACCATAAAGGTCTCAAAATATATAATATTTTTGCCACCAAACATAAAAGAAACCACAAGTCTTGCCACCTTTCGTAGGCTAGGTGCTGAACACATACTTTTACATGTTTTAATAATTTAGTGTCATACTCTGTACCTACCATAATTTATCATTGTATCATAAAAAAATATATACTTTTTGTTTACACTAGATGTATTAATTTTGTATTTTTTACGTCTAAATAAGTTACTACTACTACAACTACTACCTCTTTTTACCTGATGAAATGGCGCAATACTTTGAAAATCATTACGAAACTTGAAACATTATAATTTGATCTAGTGTTTTAATTACTTAGACATTGCTTTCCCGATGTTTACAAATCCACGATATAACAAAAATATTGACGTACCTAATATTTTGATAGATTTCATCGCGTAAAGTACCTAATGAAAAATTAATGGACGATTATTGATTTTCGGCAATAAATACCTTTTATGAATTTTTTTCTTCCCCGTCCGGGGGATAAATCCTTTACACTTTCGGAAAATAATGTTAATTGATCGTTGCCTAAAAGAGATGAATATAATCTCCTCTGCAAATAGAGAGGTATATTAATCTGATCCCCTAGGAAAATGGGATGCCTTTTATTTTCATATTTCATCCAACAATTTTATTGAAAATTTTCATCTATTCTGTTTGGGTGTAACGTGGAAAATTCAACGGTCCGAGAGACGTACATTGCGAACATTTTTGTTGAGAGAAATGTTGGAAATATTTCACATATCTCGTGCGTCTATATCTATGTAAATAGATTTCTCAGTGCCTATATTGAAAACAATAAAATAATTCAAAATAGGTGAGCTCTAGTGATGGACAAGTCCTGCAAGACTTGCAGTCTTGGTCATGGCTTAGCGAGACTTGCTAGACCAAGACCAAGGGGTGCAAGACCATGATCAAGACTAGGCTGTGCAAGACCATGATCAAGACTAGGCTGTAGTTTAACGAATCCTGCACAAAGTACAATATGATTACCTCCGTAGCAAAGACTAAATGCATGACATTCTCCAAGAATCCAATGGAATGCAGAATCTCAGTGGGCGACGAGCTTATTGAACAGGTGTCCCAGTTCAAATATTTAGGCTGTGACCTACTCAGCACCCATGACCTCCCCAAAGAAGTTAGGCCTCAGGTAGACAAAGCCTCAGCTGTTGCAGGCTGCCTGCGAGATGTCATATGGAGGAACAAAGACATGCGAACCAGCAGCAATGTACGCATCTATAAGACCTGTGTGCGACCTATCCTCACATATGGCATAGAGGCAAGAGCAGACACTGTCAAGAACAAGAGCATGCTGAGGACTGCAGAAATGATAACTCTACGTGCCATTGCTGGAAGGATCTTGCGTGATCGTATTAGAAACACGACAATCCGTGAAGTATGTGAGGTCCAAGATGTGGTCAGATGGGGGAGACAGCGTCGACGATACTGGTAACAGCATGTGCAGAGGATGAACCAAAAGAGAATTCCACACATAGCTCTGCACCGGGTACCAGATGGACAGCGTCAACCAGGAAGACCCCCGAAACGATGGAGAGATAGCTGGAACTCAGCATCTCAGGAGGAACATTCTGTACCAACAGACCCTCGGTCTACACCAAGATGAAGAAGAAGAATGTCTATTGCTGCTGTAAAACTGTTGATATGATAGGAGAGAACTCGAGGCCCGCGCGGCGTTGGCTGACTCCGAGACTCATGTGTTTTGTATCTTGGCTTGTATGTTTGAATAAGTATTTATATACCTATTGTAAACTGTTGTATCGTTAAATATTCCGAAATTCAATTATTATGTAATTTTTTTTTCAGATTGTTGACTGGAAGTAATTGCCATCACGCTTAAGTCCAAACATTATGTACAGATGGGGTTAAATAAATAAATACCTACTTAATATATTATTATTTTTTGTTTTTTAAATACCCGAATTGCAAAACTTACGTACTTAAGAGGAATAATAATTCCTTGAATTTTTTTTCTTTTTATTAAATTCGCTACTTTCACCACCACCCGCTCTGTGTATAAGGACTGTAATCGGCCTCTTCATAGAGCGCTAAGTGAGCGACAAGAAAAAATGCACAGCACGAAAAGTAGCTCATGGAGCCCTCTAGATTGGTAATCTTGGATCCATAGTGCAAAAAGAACAATCGACAAATGAATAGAAGATTCTCACTTGTTTACTGTCATTGATTGTTTTTATTAATATAGAAAATAATTTTAACCGAGTGGGTTGTGGCCAACACTATATTCCTCACTACTAAGTCATTCCACAGAGTACCTATTCTAATTTACATGGTAAAATTTTCAGATTTTACATGAAATAATTTTTTATTTAAATATATTTTTGTAAAAACTTGATAATTCATCAACGTAATTTTATGGAAGTGATGCGCCTTTTTAGCAATTTGAAAATAAAAATATCACATTTTAAGTTTCCTGAGCTTGGGGTCACTTTTAAATATTTGACAGTAGAAAAAATTGAGAAGCACTGATCAGATATCTTTCAAAATCTAGTGGATTCTAAGCGAGTATTAGATATACAAAATTGAAAAGAATCGAATGAATACTTTAGTCTATAATCGATAAAGTAGAATAAACACGCTGCACATTTCACATAGTAGGTACACAGCACACACACAGATACAGATAATACAATCTCAACATGATACTTGTATATAAAATAAAAAGTAAAACAATATTTGGATTAAAATTTTCTGTCAATCTCAAATATACGTCGGATCATATGGAAATGATCCGCCATTTTGAAAAACTTAGTATGACTCGCTAGTCAAGTGTTAAACAACACCTCGACCTGTCCTAAATTGACGTCTATGAAATAAATGTGTAATAAACATATTCACGGTTTACCTATAAGTAAACTTTTTCGTTATTCACGCTCTATATCATGTTCGATTGTTTACGTTTATAAGTAAGAAATGAAATAAAATAATGCAACAAGGGTATTAAACGAAACATGAAACTGCAATAAGTAAAGAGAGGAAGTTTTAGCAATAAATGGCGAGCATAACGAGCTCTGCGATAGGTTGTATCGAGTGAGCGATTTTTATTCTCACTGATGTGAAATAAATGTTGCATGTTACTATTTCTGTAATAAAGAGTATACTCTTTTATGTGGCATGTGCAGTGTATAGAATAAGAACATTTCCTGATCTGGATGCAACTGCTGGATACACTTTTAAGAAAGCCGTATTATTCTTTTTCATAATCAGAATAAAACTAATAGGATGGATACGAGTAGTACAAAGATTGAGATTTTCAAAATGACTGAAAAAAGAACTCTAAAACCTTTAGGATGAAAATTTATGTTCACAGTCTGAATGTCATGATTCAATGATCACATTGCAATAAAGAAGCATTAGAAAATGTAAGAAAGAAGGTATGTACATAGACAGGCTGTAAATAAAACTGATGCACTTTAAGCTCTTTATCTTCCAATAGATTCTTGTATGTACATACCTACATAATGTTCCTAACAGCATCTTTATGTACGAGTTCATAATATGTACATAATATTATATATCTAGGTACCAGAAAACATCATTGTTTATTATCCAGGTCCATATTATTTATCTTTCTTTTCAGCACGACAATCTTTAAAATATGTAAGAATTTATTTTATTTATTTTAGACTTTCTTTGTTTGGTTTCTCATTTTCCGACTGTCAATTCGAGATGGAATTCAATTATGAATTATATTAAATAAATTAAAATAAGTCAAAAAATACAATTTTTAACTTTTTTCCACTTATAAATATACTTAACTACTGACACTGCTCTTTGAAAGTAACGCGTCAGAAGTCAAATATGTATATTTATAAGTGGAAAAAAGATAAAAATTGAATGTTTTTACCAATTATTATATATAATTTATTTTTAATCTATTTATTTGCTTCTATTATTTATTTTCACACACACACACACACTCACACACACATTCTTCTAGAACATTACCATACACACTGCCATAGTAAACCGTTCACAAATGTCAAACTTCATCCTTTTACTCGTCACACACAACTATTCACTCATGCAACAAGACTAACAAACGTTCTTCACAATTCCTAACATAATATGTATATATGAAATAACGAAACGTTAGAAGTGCAAATAACATATGAGCACGAATGAAACGATGTACGAAACTGAGTGAGTCGATGAATGCATTTTATTTTATTTTATTTATAATAAACATGACATTTTACATACAGAGGTTTGACAACAGTAATAAAGGTACATATATAAAAAAAAGATTAAATGCTATACATATTTCAGACAGAGACAATGGAAAGGTACACATACACATCCAAACCATTGACACTCTCTTGCGATTTGCTGTCAATTAGCGATTTTGCTCTCCAATATGCTAGGGATAATCCCTGTGTTATATTGGATGCAGTCTTTGGTTTTGTAAGTTAAACAACATTATTTTAAAGTGGATTCAGCACAATTGTTCATACACTACCTAACATACATCCACAGGCACTCTCCATACTCACGTAATATACTGGACCATATAACATACACACACAGCACACATACACACACACATCACACATACACACACACATACAGTAAACAAAAAGCAAGTCATAAGAAATGAGAAAAATGTTATTGTGGTGGATTTGATTCAATGATCCATAAGGTTATTTCCCTTTTATGCAAATACAAGACTTGCTTCTCTCTGCCTACTCTAATAACAGGAAAACGGTGAGATTAATATTGATGTGCAAGTATCTATGTATATTTATATAATATATCTAGTACATAATATGTACATAATATCAAATTATTACAAAATTACCTACCTGCGATCAAGGAAAACACATTGGAACAAGTGCAAACATATAATAACAAATTATTACAAAATTACCTACCTGCGATCAAGGAAAACACATTGGAACAAGTGCAAACATATAATAACAAATTATTACAAAATTACCTACCTGCGATCAAGGAAAACACATTGGAACAAGTGCAAACATATAATAACAAATTATTACAAAATTACCTACCTGCGATCAAGGAAAACACATTGGAACAAGTGCAAACATATAATAACAAATTATTACAAAATTACCTACCTGCGATCAAGGAAAACACATTGGAACAAGTGCAAACATATAATAACAAATTAATACAAAATTACCTACCTGCGATCAAGGAAAACACATTGGAACAAGTGCAAACATATAATAACAAATTATTACAAAATTACCTACCTGCGATCAAGGAAAACACATTGGAACAAGTGCATACATATAATAACAAATTATTACAAAATTACCTACCTGCGATCAAGGAAAACACATTGGAACAAGTGCATACATATAATAACAAATTATTACAAAATTACCTACCTGCGATCAAGGAAAACACATTGGAACAAGTGCATACATATAATAACAAATTATTACAAAATTACCTACCTGCGATCAAGGAAAACACATTGGAACAAGTGCATACATATACCTAATAACAAATTATAACGAAATTAAGTAGGTATAAAAAAAATATATGTTCTATGGCAATAATTTTCAAAATAAATTTTGATAGTGTTGTTTGAACTAACAAACTGTTCATATCACAAAGTAAAATGAAATTTAATGAAATTCTTTGAAATTAAAAAAAAAGTATTTAGTAATTAAAAGGTGAAATACCTTTTTAACGTGTCAGCTGGAAGGAGTTGCCATCTGGCAATAAACTCACCCCTTATACCGTGTGCAAGAAAGTATAGAATAAAAAAATAGAACTGTGTCTAAACACGAAACTTACCTCTATGGGGATATAATCAAAATGTTAACAAAGTAAGTTGTATAATGTATTATTAGTTGTGTTACGTGGTTAGGTTAGGTATAAATGATTGTATCGGAATAATATGTTGTGTTCAATGAAGTTTAAGACTGTACTATACTCCTTGTTCTTAAACTAAGCAATGTGTTCTTACCTACTAAACTATACACCTTTACAATAACGGTAACATCAGAAAACACTGGTCCAATATCAGGTATTCAAGCGCCTCATATTTATAAATTTACTATTTATTTTAATTTAATTTCATAATTCGAATTTTCAACGAGTTTCGTGTTGAGAATAAGAGTCTATAGTAGACTAAACAGTAAATTTTGAAAACCTTTTCCCCAGTACCCTCGAAAGATTCGTCTTTGAAATAAAAAACAGTTTATTACCTATTACATTTTTATTCCATTGCCTGAGTTTTTTGAAATTTAAAATTGTTTTATACTTTTATTGCAATAAGTTAGTTTTAAACCCCATTTTTATTTTTTTAATATAAATAACTAAAATAACTACAAGTCCTATGAAGTAGATTTTTACTTCAATCGAAAGAGAATACGAAAATCTACCAGCTAAATTTTTTACTAATGTAATGTATTACAATTCTTGCTATTTATAAAAAAATATCGAAATTCCACCTTTACTTCACGAAAAAATTTGGTAGATATATCACTGGTTTGGTGATATACAATATTTTGTCGTCTTTCAGACACAAGAAGGTTATTCACTGTGCATATTTGTGTACATCCAAGTATACAAGGGCCTTAATGTTTTTACATGTAGGTATGGTATGTGATGATAGCACATGATTTAATTTTTTATAACCTGCTGTGTAACCGAAGCTATCAGTTATCAGTATACCAACTTTACAATTGAGTCATTGTTTTTCAGTAACTATCAAAGCACTTGTGGATTTCAACTGTCGAAAGATTGATTTTATTGTATCATTCCGAGTGTTTTTTTTTTAATTTTTTGATATGTGCGTTCAGATGCAGAAAAACTTCTTGAGAATTTTAGTCGTGGAGTGGAGGCATTTGCGCATATACCAACCAATCAAAAATACACTAATTTTCGCTCAGCGTGCCCTCGTGACGGGCTCAATAAATTTTCTGTTGACTAATAAATTGATAAAAACGTTTTTTTTTAATAACATTTCCTTGAACAATTTATACGTAAGAGTTTGTGTTTATTTTTTTCACAAAATTTAAATGAATAGATTGCACAACTTGTGGGCTTATTGCCAATTGGCGATTTTTTCCAACCAAACAGAAATTTATAATGAAAGCAATGAAGTTAAAAAATTAAAATTAAGGTACAAACAATGATATTAGAAAAGAAGGGGAAGTACGTACAAAATTACATAGGGTTTTGTTTTTGGGTTATAACTTTTTATTAGTAATTCACAGAACAGTGATATTCTTCACCAATCATCTTTTTGTTCTTTATTAATCGAAACTTATTAACATTTATGGAATGAAAACACAGAAATAAAATAAATTAATAGTTAAACTGAGATTAACTAAAATCCATTTTGTCCATATACTATGGACAAAATGACATATACGTAAAAACTATACAATCACCTATTGACA
This sequence comes from Molanna angustata, assembly GCA_963576475.1. NCBI lineage: Eukaryota > Metazoa > Arthropoda > Insecta > Trichoptera > Molannidae > Molanna > Molanna angustata. The sequence continues at coordinate 49,213,471 of OY754964.1, read as the reverse complement.
AAGTTCACAAATAAACTGCTTAGGAACATTATTTTTTTAACATCATTAGGAACATTTTTTATGAACATCAGCGCAAGAAACGTGAGCCCAATGCGCACAAATTAGGCACCGCAACCAGCTTTCTTTGGGCTTTGATCGTGAAAACAGATCATTGCAGTAAATACATGGACAGTCTTCCTCGTCATCTTGTGGAACCTTTTCTTCTTCACTGTCGTCTTCAAACATCTTTTTGGTGAAGTTTCGTTTTCTCTTTTCCGGGGGAGCTGTCGGCTTATTTTTCGACTTAATTTCCGTCATATTAGGAGTGGAAGTTAAATCTAAAGAGGTCTGCCATGCCTTTGGTTTGCGTTTTCCTTGTCTACTAATAAAATGACCTTTTGGTGCAGGAGAAATCTCCTCAATAGGGACAACAAGAGTAGACGATGATTGCTGTTCTTGATTTGAAAGAGGAATTATCGGTAAAGAAATGAACAGCTTAATTAAATTTTCCACAGTTAGGTAATCTTCTTGATTGAGCTTTTATGGACAAAATGACATACGTATGTCATAATACCCATTGTCTTCGTATGTCATTTTGTCCGTACAGCGTTATTAAAAACTAAAATTGAAAAAAAAATACATAGAGGAATTTTTGTGTGGAAAAAGTTATTTGAAAGCGACAATATTGTTAGTCAGTCAGTTGATATATCAGCACACTTTGAAAATATAATAATTAAGTAGTGATTACCTGGAATATTGATTGCTTCCGAAGATGTACTGCCACGAATGTAATCATTCTCTGCCACTTGATGAAGCAATTATTTGTTCTAAATGCTCGAAAAGATTTCATCACCTTTGTGTGGGTTTCTCCGGAGGGGACTTCAAGTCAATGTCGAAAACGAATAAAAATAAATGGAAATGCTCCTCGTGTCGAGCCCCAACACCAATATCGAAAACACCGGATGACGATCTTCTAGAAAAGCTGAAATGTTACTTCGATGAAAAAATAGATAGTCTGACACATAGCTTTCATGCAAGTATTAACCAAATGAAAGAACAACTTCTCGCCAAAGTGAACGACTTAAGTACTTCAGTGGAATTCCTATCGAATGAATACGATGCAATCGTGAAATTGAACAATGAGAATGCCGACATTATAAAAAAAATAACAGGAGAAAATGCTGCGTTAAGTGAAAGAGTTCGAATATTGGAAGGTAGAATGACTGATACCGACCAGTTTAACAGATCCAGAAACATTGAAATACAAATGGTTCCCGAAATCAGATCAGAGAATGTTGTAGACATTGTCAGCGGCATATGCTCTGTAGTATCAGTGAATATTAAAGATGAACAAATACTAAAATGCCATCGGGTGAAACGTCAAAATCCTTCTTCCGATCGTCCCCGTAACATTGTTGTGGAACTCCCTAACAGCAGAGTCCGCGACAGCATTCTATCGGCTGTCAGGCTATTTAATAAAAATAACTCGCAGAACAAACTGAACACCAAGCACATAAATATGCAGAAATCTGTACCCATTTATGTCAGTGAACACCTATCTCAATCGAATAAAGAATTACATGCAGCGGCCAGACAAGAGGCCAAGAAGAAGATTTATAAGTTCGTCTGGGTCAAGAATGGTAGAGTGTATCTACGAAAATCTGACACTACTCCTGCCATCCTCATATCTAGTAAAGAGAAACTGTTGAACATTTAAACCGCTCAAGAAAATGAACTCGACAGAAGACATGTTATCTAGTTTTACAACTCACTATGCCACTAAATATATTTTATCAGAATGTTCGTGGACTACTTACCAAAACATCTGAAATATCTCTTGAAATTCTCAATACCGACTATGATATCATTTGTCTGACCGAGACGTGGCTCAACTCATCCATCTTTAATACAGAAATAATTGACAATAGATACATTGTCTGATCTATTTGTATAAAATTATCAACAATCAAATTGACACTGAACTTCTATCTGAAATAAAACTTCACACAAATTCTCGTATAAGGAACCCAGAACTATTTAGATTACAGTTTTTCAACATTAACACAAGTTTTTTTAATCCCATTACTCGGATGTGTAGATTTTATAATACTTTTCATACTAGTAAAGACATAGATATTTTTGGTGACAGTCTGGTGACATTCAGAAGAAAACTTTCCTCACTTGTAAATTAACATATTAAACTAGCTTTTTGTTTTAATTTTTTTTTCTTTCTAGCTTTAATGTTTCTCTTTCTTATCTGTTTGTGCTTAATTGTATATTTTTTAGTAATGTTTATCTTTTTGTTTTGTTAACATCTTTCGCTATTTTTCTTTGATGTGATCTTAATCCTTGTTGTATCTGTTTTGTTTTTATATAATTTCCATTTATGATACTTTTATTTTCCTATAGATTTGTATACCAATTTTTAATGCAGGATGTGGCCACTTGTAATTGGCTGACCAGTTTAATATTAGCTTTTTATTATTCTTTGAAACTATTGATGTATTACAACTTGTTAGCTGTAAGTGGTCCTTAATAATAAATAAATAAACATATCATTGAAAGATAAATTGAATCAAATAAATAAGCATAAAAGCGAATAACTTATCATTTATAAAGAAAACTTCCCGCAAAGAAAAAAAACTCGTGACATGAACTGACACAATATCGGTAATAACACCGGAATGACTGAGAATGACACGTTCATGTTATGACAGGATTTAGGGAGCCGGTTGGAACATGCGATGCGATGGTCAGTGGTATGATAAAACCCGCCAAATTCGAAATAAGTCAATAGTTCGTTTTGTCCGTATATGTCATTTTGTACGTATTTCCCCTACATTAATTTAAATCTTCCAAAGTTCGAATAGTTGGTATGGTCTATAAGTTTTTTTAATAACGTCAATATTATCCACAGTTTGAACCGGTCCTGGACGAAGCTGCTATAAGGGCACCTTATCCCCTACAATTTATCCAATAATACGTGCATAGGTAATGTTTTTTGGTTCCTACCTCGTTAAGATTAAATCAAGGTAACGGTCAACTGGAGATGTAATACAAACGTGCTATACGAAATAGTGACATTACATTTTTTTAAAGTAGATAGGTACCTACTTGTCAATTTAGGTTTTCGAAAGGAGAAATCTTCATCGAATATGTGATCCTGTTAAGAAAGGGGAAGATAAAACGAGGAGATATAAGACTACATACTTGGATTGAGATGGGCTAATCATGTAAAATGTACATGCAAAACAAACACTAACTTAGAGGCTACGCAGCATATAATACATATATATACTTATGTATATGAATTTACTCAGGATTCGGAGTAGAACATTTAGTGTGACTGTGTGTGTGTCCCTCATAAATTTTACTAGCTCAATACACAGAGCCTTAAATTTCAGAATAATATATAGAAAGTTATAGGCCAACAAAATTTTTATTCTCAAAATTTTAAATTTTGTTTTAGTCAGGGGTTGTCAACTTTTGAATTTTTACTTTATTTTTCCATATATCTCAAAAACCATAAAAGCTAGAACGCTGAAATTGATATAAATATAGACAAATACAAAATATCAAATCGATTTTTTTTAAAAAGTTCCTGAGTTTCTCAAACATTTTTTATTAAGAAAAACATTTTTTTATGATAAATTTATGTATTTAACTGCCTATATATTTCCAAAGTTTTTATAAATATATAAAAAAGCCAAAACACTTCAAACTTTTTAACATTTTTTTTAAAAATTGAATTTAGTGACGACATTGTTTCATACAATTTGTAAGGCAGTAAACACTTTACAATATCTCACTTAGTAGTTTAATACCTACTTAATCTCCAAACATATATATATACATACCATTATGCTGTTTTCATATTCTGCGTAGAAAAAAAAAGACTGACCTCCATAATATCCAATCCTGACATACATACCTAAACACCTACATGTTTTATATAGAAAACAAGATATCTAAAAATATTTATTAATTTGTATTTAAATGTTTATAGTTGAGTACGTATTCTTTAACTTTAAATACAATCGCCATCGACAGAAACTGCGATGGATAGATGGAGTTGAGAGGGACCTTCAGATAGCCGGTGTGCGGAATTGGAGAGAAAAGGCCATGGATAGGGTGCAATGGAGACGATTCCTTGAGGAGGCCAAGGCCCATCCTGGGCTGTGGAGCCACTGATGATGATGATCGACAGTTGGAACTCATGTGTTATATGCAACTAGTAACAAAATTAATGGAAACCATCCTGTTCTGCAGATTCCACGCAGTATGCACATAGTTCCCACCTACGTATATATATATAAATAAATATATCTACTTAGATTATATATGATACAGATACCTAGTCAGCGCAATGAATGTATGCCAACTAAAACTACGCTGAATTCTATGTATATTTATTTATTTATTTATTTAGGTTAAATTTGGACAAAAAACAGAGTTAAGATATAGTACAATACAATAGTAACATCAAGTATTAAGGCTTATTTTATTTTGTCGTATCCAAAAAAATATTCACGCAGCTATACGTAGGTAGACTTTTTTACCTACTATAAAGTTTTACTAATCCAATTAATAATAATTTCCTATCTCAGCACAATTCTACCACATGGTTAATTTATTCCTAAGTTTCATAATACCCCCCATAGGATATCATCTCGGCAACTTACAAAACGGTGTAAAGACATTTCTTGGCAATTACTTGAATTGTTTCTCAGTATTGCAACAGACGATCATTTGGAAGTTACGTTGTCGTTTTGTTGGTAGGTACTTATAATTAAAATATCTTCGTTTACACTATATTATGTTTTATACAAAATTCAATACAATCCTAAATGTGCACCGATAGTCTATGCATATAATTATTACAGTATTCTCTTCTTTATTTTTGTTATTTCGTAGTTTCTCGATCAACTTACATACAGTAATATACCTGAGTCAAAAGTGAATTTACAATTTGCCATATCCTGGAGATTGCGATATTTATCGTCTCACAGATCCAGCCTGAAAACACAATTTAAAGCAGTGTCTCAATCGGAAATCGAACATGGCTTAGCAGTGTAACCAACTGAGCTACGAAGGCACAAATTAAAGTTGCATACTTTCACCGTAGCTCATCGATTAACTTTAGCTAAATAAAACGAAGCTCTTACGAGGCCACTAAAAATTATTGAAAAGTAAAAATAATAAGTAAAAAGACTCGAATATAAAACCAGCGGGTATAGGACAAGTTATTTTATAATATTATATATACAATATGCAAACAGAGGAAGTCCTAAACTTTGGTAGATAAAAACTTTTTTTCTGTGAAAGCATACCATACTTGATAACAATGATTGGATAGTATGAATCCTGAGTAGTGTTGGCTTTCGGAGACAACGGCCTCCAAAATGTTGTAATTTATTAATTTATTTGTAACAGTATACATTCTTCTTCCTGGCCTCTTCCCAACTTATCGCCTGTGTTTGGGCCTAGGTTGCGGCTCTAAGGGCCTAGGCAAGGCGGGGGTGGGCGGCCGACGCTGTTTTGCCCTCGTCAATTCTGAACTTAGAGAAGAGCAGGACGGACGCCTCTAGTCTCGCTCGCCAGTGACTCGTCAACTGTGGCGAATGTTGTTGTGTGGTTCGGGCACACCGCCGGCGCAGACGTCGGGTCAGACATCCTGTGTTGACATTTTGAAGTCATATCTGACAGGTGATGATTGCGTCGGATGCCCCCGGTGTTAGCCCGCGGAACCTTGCACCTTGGAACTGCGGACGCCAACACGAGGACCGAGGGGTCGGGGACAAGCCCCTCCGACTTGAATCGGAGTGTACATAGCGGCCGATTTCGAGACCGATCGGAGGCCCCGACGTGTGAGGTTGGATTCTCGGGGACAGTGGTTGAACCCGATGGATGGTGGATAGTTTGTGTTGTCCGACGATGCGGCCGCGTCCGGGGGTGAACAGGACTAATGGGTCGCGATCTCCTTCCTTATCGCCTGTGAAGACTGTTGAGGTCAGCTCTCCTCGTCCTCAGGCTGTACACTCTTCGGTTCTGGGCCACCTCCGATATCAATTCTTGTCTCATCAATTGTGAACTCCTTTGCGCCAACCATGTATTTTTTGGTCTTCCCCTATTCGTTGATCGGGGGATATCTACGGCCATAGCCTGGTTCACAATGTGATCCTCGGGTCTTCTTAATATCTGACCATACCATCTCAATTGTCTTTCTTCTAATTATGTAGCTGTATACATTTTAATTTAAAAAAAATAGCAAATAAATGTCCAAAAATGATACCAATTACATACTAATCACAAGAGTATATACCTAACAGTTACCAAAAAAGTATGACAAAAAACAAAAAAAAATTCTAAAGAATTGTTGAAAATTGCTATTTTAACATGTGAAGTTTAATTTCGCTTTTTTCAATGTTTACTAAGGAAGACTATTATTAATCACGCCTTGTCCTTCGCCTTCGAAAATGCTGAAAATTTATCATATTACATAATTTGAATAGGTACTTGAAGAGACTTGGTAGTAAGAGTAAAGCGTTGGTTACAACCCAGTCGTTATTATTTAGCTTTTACAAGAATGACAGTTTGATTTTGTAACGGTCTGATTCCAAATTAACTCTCCATTCACCGCATTTAAGTCTGTCGGCGAACTAATCGAGCAAGATTGAATAACCCAAATTAAAATACACGACATCCGATTAAATGGTGGTGTGAAGGAAGTGGTTAAGAAAGAGTCGGTGCTTTTTATGAGCGGTGAAGTGATATGAAGGGTGTAGTATAGAATACATACAGTGGTGCACTATAGTGAAGGTAGGTACCTACTGTGTATGAAGTAAGGGGAGAGTGCTAGAGCCAGACACTCGATAAGGGCAATTTGTGCTGAAGGAAGGGACCTAATTGGAGTGGGAAAATTCATGTCACCCATTACGACCACCTCTCACGAACACATAACACCCTCAAACTATGATAGACAATATTTTATCAATTTGAATACTCACTTTTGAATACAGTGAATAATTTGAAGTAGTTTGGACATATTAAAAAGAATAAACGATGAATGACTGACCAAAAAAAAATTTCAATTTCAAATTACGGACTTTGGGAAGTGGTTCAAAATAAGATTAAATGTATGCATAGTAAATAGTGTAGTGTAGGACACAATCCATTTGATTTTTATATACTTTCATTGGAAGCAAGTACCTATTTATAAAAAAATCAGAAAGATTTTGGACTATGGGAAATGTTTTAAAATGTTACTGAATATATGTAAGTATTGGAAAGAGTTTAGTGTTGGCCACAACCCCCACCTTCTTATATTATATTGTCATCAAGTTTGAACAGAATATTTAAAATTTTCGCTTGTCCCTTCCGCTTGGATCGTGGAATGAATTCTAAGTACGTATTTTTTTATTAATATGTTTTTGAGATAAATATATAAACAAATAAAAATTTTGATAATTTATAAATAAATTAATTAAAATCTTGAAACACCCATAGTACATAATACCTACCTTCATACATATTTCACACTGATATATTAGTATTTTATACATAGTATCGACTAATACTCCTACAGAATATCTTCCTCAATCAAATTAATGGTAGTTCTATCAACCTCTATTGCAAATGCTTCTCTAATAACAATAGAACCGTTGCCCATAATTTAAAGAGGAAGAAACCTAAATAAGTATTCATTTTAAACATCTCGAGAAATAGAAATCTTAATCCCATAAAAAATGAAAAAATTAAAGTTGTTAATATCACTTATTCATCTTAGGATAACGACGGTAAAATTTCGTGGCAATCGGATGGATACAAACATACATACCTATATACCAACATCCATTTATATACCTATATAACTATGGATACACTGAAAATATTTTTTTTGCCAAATTTTAAAAAATACAAAATTCAATTGAATAATTAATAATATTTTTCACGAAATTTTAAGAAACTACTTATAGTCTAAGAGATAGCAACGTCAATAAACTATTATCTTTTTAATGCCTGGTTTTTTGTTGTCCTTCCTTATTGAAGTCAAGGACCTAATGAAATTGGTTGTGTTTATCAGCGCGCATCCCCCTTCTATAGGTGAAAATTGCAGATTTTTGTATCATTTGAATCTTTGTAAGTTCTTTATGTGCTCTTATGCCATCCACCTGATTACAAAAACCTAAATATTTGATCAGCACACACCAAGGTAGATTTCTGAAAAATCTTCTTTATTTATTTCAGTAATAGTTTTTATATATTATAATAATTTAATATAATAAATAAAAAATATTTCAAAATTATTCCAAAATCATAATCAAATTATTAATTATTCCAAAATCGTTAATCCGTAATTTAGAAATTATAGATTTATCGAAAAATTTAATAATAAAAATGCAAAAAACGGTAATTATGAATACATATAGAATCGTTAAAGATTTTTTAAACGTTAATATTCGGGAATCAGTAGGGTTAGGTAGTATAGAGACCTCCTCAGAGCCTAATCCTTTGATATGTTAAGTATCTGGATGGGTGAACTATTCCCAATTGAAAGCTTGATGATGCATTTGTTGCATTTTATTTTGCTCTTTTAAATAAATTACAATTTACGCATTGATCTGCTAATTCTTTTGAGGAAGTGTATAATGGTAATAATAATAATTGAGTGTCATTATTTGTAGTGCTTAATTGTTATTAATATCATTAGTAAATCGGCCAGCGCCGCAAAAAAAGTAAAAAAATAGTTATAATATAATAACCTACATATTTGACAAACGGATGGATTTTATAGGTACAAATAACATACAGTACAAATTATATTGAAATTATGTAAAAATCTGCAATTTCCCCTTTAATGTTTGATGAACGGCCCGATATTATATACCTACTAGATTCTCTCTGCAAATGCCAAACAATTTAATTCATCATTAACGCGTATTTTATTATGTTTGTATGTGGTTATGTACATCATATACCAGGTGACCACGTATGTAGGTAGGTATATGATATAACCTCAATGTTTCTAATAATGCAAAGTGAGTCTCTCAAGTTGAGAAATCCTGTCCCTGTGATTATCTAATCAATGTTAAACTATGGGGAAATTAAAGGGTAGGTTACTTCGATACTTTTACTCGTTAGAAGCTTATATTATGTACATAGGTAATACACCTAATATTTCTCATGTATATAATATTATATTATTCTCTTCTGATACTAACGAAGTACAAAATACTCTGTGTTATGTACCTACGTATGTATAATCAGACAACCCAGTACCTCCCCGGTATCAATACACATCTTCTTAACAAGTTACTGTTACTGCTCCCAAGTATGAACTATATCTACCAGCAAACTATATACCAACTAAACTTGATGCTTTCGAAGTCCTCGCATGACTTGGCTCCTAACTACAACAAAAACTAACCCATCGCAAAGATAACTGCGAGGCTTTTTAAACAGGTTATAAAAAAATGGTACGAAACGCCTCCCCAAAGAACAACTCTAGTTTCTAGAAAGTTGGACCGGATGGGCCGACGACATGAAAAGATTAGCGGCTCCGGGATGGCGGAGGGTGCAACAGGATAGAGACCTGTGGAAGTCCAAGCGGGACGCCTTTGTCCGATACTGGACTCAAGAAGAGATTTGGTAAGATAATGTAACTCTAACGACTCGCGAGGGCGAGTTAGATGATAGTTTCTATTAATTGAAAATTTATATCGCCATCCGTCAAAAAGTAGTAAAAATATTTGTGAAATAGACTACCTATTTGGTTCCAGAGCGATGAGCCCTACAGTTAAAAGTTAGAACATCAATGAGTGTCCAAAATCCATACCTAATACAAAAAATAAATATACATACATACATCCCATCACGCCATATCCCTTACAGAGTAAGCAGAGAGAATAATTCCGAGTTTATTGCCTTGTGGCAATTTCCTTCAACTACCAGTGTTTCCAGCCCAGAGAAACAATATTAGAGTGAAAAAAATATTATATATTTATATAATATTTTTAAAATATTAAATATAACGTAGGTTGTCCGTAAAATAAGTTTCCATATTTTTTTCACAGTTAAAACTATTTTCATTTACAACGAGCAATAGGTACATCATTGGAAAGCTTAGACTTTCAGCTATTTTTCCACAAAGTCCCCGTTGACTTCGATCACCTCAACCACCTCACTTGGCTGAACAGGAGATCTGCCTCTACTTCTTTTGCCTGGTACACTTCCTGTGATAATACTTTTTTCCATGTTACCTGGCTCTCTCCTGGCGATGTGACCAAAGAAGCTCAATACCCGGCGGCTGCATACTGTAGACAATCTTTCTTTTATCTTGAGCTCTTTAAGGACCGAGTCATTTGTTATTCTTGCAGTCCACGGAATCCTCAACATGCGACGCCAACACCACATTTCAAATGCGTCAATCCTGTCACGATCATGGGACTTCACTGTCCAGGTTTCGGCTGCATATAGTGATATTGGGAAGATAAGGGTTCTGATGATTTTAATTTTGATGGAGTTGGAAATATCTCGATATTTCCAGATCTTGTTCAGACGTGAAAAACCATTTTTAGCCATGGCTATTCGTCTTTTTATTTCCTTCTCACACCCACCCTCGGCACTGATTTGAGAACCTAGGTATACAAAGTCCTTAACAGTTTCCAGACCTTGCAGTCTTACCGAAAGCTATAGGAGATTTGCCCTGTCAATAATCATGAGTTTGGTTTTGCATCTATTTATTTCCAACCCATACTTTCGGCATTCTCTCTCCACCCGTTCGATCAGTTCTGTCATGTCTGCTTAACTTTCTGTCAGTTGTGTGGTGTCATCTGCAAATCGAAGGTTGCTTATTATTTGACCACCAACTTTGATGCCTTTCTCCCAGTTTTCTAGTGCCCGTCTCATAATTTGCTCGCCATACAAATTGAACAGGATGGGGGACAGAACACATCCCTGGCGGACGCCCCTTTGTGTGGTGAAGGTGCTGGACAAAATGTTATCCATTCTGACTCTGGCTGTATTGTCTAAATATAGGTTTCGAATGATGGAGGTAAGGTGTTGCGGTATACCCATTTCTGTGAGTGTCTCCCATAAGAGATCCCACTCACACAATCAAAGGCCTTCTTGTAATCGATGAAGCACATATTGACGGGAGTGTTGAATTCGCGACATTTTTCGATAATTTGTCTGATATTCAGAATTTGCTCTCTCGTGCCTTTACCCTTTACAAATCCAGCCTGTTCAACAGGAATTTGTCGGATGTAATAGTGTTGTAAGCGTTCCTTGAGTATGTGTAAAATGATTTTGCTTGCGTGAGATATTAGTGAGATCGTTCTGTAATTATCACATTTTCTGGTGGAACCTTTTTTATGTATTGGTATCATCAGTCCATTCTTTGGGCCATACGCCATTTAGACATATTTTTTTGCAAATGTCAAGAAGTAGTAAGTCACCCTTGGGCCCCAGTATCTTCATTACTTCTGCTGAGATCTCGTCTACTCCGGGAGCTTTATTATTTTTAAGCTTCTTTAAAGCAGCCCTTACCTCACTCAACATAATGTCTGGTTCCCTCTCACTGTCTACTATGTCCCATTTTTCACATGACGGGCTTGCTGCATCTTTGTATAGATTCTGGCAGTAGGATTTCCATATTTCTGTTACTTTGTCCAATTCACTATTAATTGCATTATTTAATTGCATTAGGTATATATCACAGAAAAAACATTTTGAACTGGTTACATTTTTTTAAATTTTAATATATAAAACCTATTATGAAATAAATATTTAATCTTTTGTTACTTGATCATATTTCCGCAGTATATTATGCCCCTTGTTTTTAATCAATGTTTCTATTGTTTTCTTGTGTATATCCTTTATTTCTTTTTTTATCGAATAAAATTTTTTGGAGCTAAATAGTAGAGAACGAATGGCTCGAGCAAGTAGACGAATATGTCTATCTGGGAAGCATGTTTCAACGGAATGGACGGATTGATAATAAGGAGATCGAAAGAAGAGTTATGGCAGGAAAAAGAGTGAAGGGAGCACTAAGATCAGTTATGAATATTCGCAATATATCGAAGGATGCCAAAAGTTGCCATTCATAACGCTATCATAGTGCCAACCTTGACGTATGCAAGTGAAACCTGGACATGGCAGAAGTCGCAGATCGCTTCTGTAATAGAACAATGTATGAAATGATAAGAAATGAACGATGTATGAAACGGTAAGATGAAGAAAGATGTCATAAATAGAATGGAAGTGAACACATTAAGATGGTTTGGCCACATTGGTAGAATGAATGAGGACCGCCTGACGAAGAAAATAAACAACAGTTCGGACAGGAATGAATGAGAGGTCGGGGACGCCCAAGAAAGGGATGGCACGACCATGTGAACGATATTCTGAAAGACGGAAATGTTAGAAGCGTGAACAATAAAAGAACACTGTATTAGACGATGCATGAATGTGAAAGAGGCGAGGGATGCGTGCCAGGATAAAAAAATGTGGCGTTCGGCTTTCTCTGTCTACCCCACGAGGGACATAGCGCGATTGTATGTATGTATTTTTCTTTTGATCTTTTTTATTTATTAAAAAATAATAACAATTACATTTTCCCGACAAACTAAAAGTCAGTTTTTTGGCATGGCAGATTCTCTCTTTCACACAATAACTAAACATAATGTCAACAAAAAAATAAAAGAACAGGAACTAAAAGAGAAAAATAAAGAAAAAAACAAAGTAGGTATGTATGTATGTAGTAGTAGGTACACTTTGGCTTTTAGGTTATTCATTATTTCCTTGTTACCGAAAATATGTCTCAACTTTCGAAAAGCAGCCCAACTCCGCTCAATACGTCTTGGCAGTTCGGCGGTTATGTGACTGAATTGGAGACCCTATCACAATAGAAGAAGTGTAGGGAGACCACAGAGAAGATGGACTGACGGGAACTGGTGGGACATAAGTGGAAGCAGAGTGCCCAGGATGGAGAGAAATGGAAAACCCAGAAAGAGGCTTATATCCAGCAGTGGAGTGAAAGGGGCTAAAAAGAAGAAGAAAGAAGAAGATGTAGTAGTGATGTCTTTGTCCGAATTTCGTGTTTGTCTTTGGAGTCATGAAAAAATGCATCAGTGTGTCGTCTTGGAATTGTGTTGCGGTGTAATGTGATTATTTTATTCTTTATGAAAATATATAGAAATAATTTATATTTTTTAAGGTTATACTTTGTACCTACCTATTAATCTTAGTTCACACATCTCCACCAAGGTTACGTGTGATGAATTCCAAAGAGAAGTTTACGTTTTTAGTGTATTGGTAACATTTTCGTTTAGTATTCATGTAGGTAGGTACATAAAAAAAGTATCTTGCTCAGATATACTGCGTTTCTAAATGAGCGGTAATAATCCAGCTAGGGTAGGGTTGCCACAATTCCCGGGAGACAAGAACGCGGTTTCTTGTCTCCCGGGAATTGTCTCATTATGTTCCTGTCCGTGTGCCAGTTGTCCCTGTATTTTGTCAATGAAGCACTTGAGAAATTTGCGACTTAAATCGTAAAAAGTACAGTAGGTAACCATATTTTTTTTTCATTCGGTGACACAATTTAACGGGTTTACTGTCCTTCCTACTAGTCAACAACAATGATATGAATATTAAATAGATTAATAACATATCAAGTACCTAAATATAAATTTCAAAACAGAAACAGTAAAACAATTTTCTGATGATGTTGAACGCAACCGCAACAATTATGATAGTAGACAGATACATTTTGAAAAAATAAAAATAACAATTTATCCAACTGTCGATTTGTTCAAGAGAATTTATTTCTCTTAACATATGTCAAGCCAAGATACGCGAGATTTGTATGATTGGTCTATATTTTTCACCGTTTTCCAACTTCAACTTCGAAGTCAAAAAAACACCAACTTAGAGGCATCGCAGCATATATGTTCCATGTTTGGATTTACTCAGAATCCGGAGTAGAACATTAAGTGTGTCTGTGTGTGTATGTCCGTCCCCAATTGTAAGGCAGTAAACACTACACTATAGAAAAAGCTACAGAGTATAACATAAAAATTCATATGGCTTTTATAGACTATCGTAAAGCATTTGACTCTCTAGAAACCTGGTCAATTTTAAGTGCTCTTGAAAATGCTAGGATTGATTCTAGATACATAAGATTGATTAAATATATTTATGAAAATGCTACTATGGATGTAAAAGTGAACGAAAATCTGAAAACAGAAAAAATCAAAATCGAGAAGGGTGTAAGACAGGGTGATACGATATCCCCAAAACTATTCACACTGGCATTAGAAGATGTCTTCAAAACATTAAACTGGAACAATAAAGGCATTAAAATAGATGGCACATATTTAAATCACCTCCGTTTTGCAGACGACATAGTAATAATAAGCGAAGAATTGTCTGAACTGGAAGCTATGGTAGCAGAATTATATGAAGCCTCTAGAAAAATCGGTCTGGAAATGAACATAGACAAAACCAAGATTTTGAGTCCAACTTCACACAGTATTTGCATTGGAAATAAGACTATTGGTGCTGTTGAAGAATACATATACCTTGGACATAAAATTAAATTGGGTAAAGAAAATCAGACCGCCGAACTGCCAAGACGTATAGGGCTGAGTTGGGCTGCTTTTGGAAAGTTGAGGTACATATTCGGCAACAGGGAAATTCCGAATAACCTAAAAGCCAAAGTGTACAATTCTTGTGTTTTGCCAGTGACAACATACGGTCTCGAAACCATGTCACTTACTGCCAGAAGCCTCCACAGACTTAAGTGTACTCAACGAGCAATGGAGAGACAAATGTTAGGCGTATCCTTGAGAGACCGAATAAGAAACGAGGATATAAGACGCCGGTCAAAGGTCACCGACATTGCAGAAAGAGTGGGAAGGCTGAAGTGGCAATGGGCAGGTCACGTGGCAAGACAGAGAGATGATAGATGGACCCCCAAAATTCTGAATTGGAGACCCTATCATAATAGAAGGGGTGTAGGGAGACCACAGAGGAGATGGACTGATGACATTGTCGAACTGGTGGGACATGGGTGGAAACAGAGCGCCCAGGACAGAGAGAAGTGGAAAACTCAGGAAGAGGCCTTTATCCAGCAGTGGAGTGAAAGGGGCTGAAAGAAGAAGAAACACTACACAATATCTCACTCAATAGTTTGATACCTTCTTAATCTACAAACATACATCACGCTGTTTTCATATTCTGGGTAGGAAAAACAGACTGACCTCCATACTATCCTATCCTGACATATATTCTTACATGTTAATATGTAGAAAACAATAAATCTTAAAATATTTATTGATTTTTGTTTAAGTGTTTATAGTTTGGTACGTATTCTTCAATTATGCATACTATCGCCCGCGCCATCGATCTCGGATGGATCTCACGTGTTACATGCAACTAGTCTCTATAAACTTAAACTTGTTAGTTTTCAAAGAACCAAGTACCTGTTATATGGAAGCCCTTCTCTACGTTCACCCCTATAGATTCAGTTTGAAGCCAGCTATGGATTTATTAGCTCGGAATAAGTACAACAGTGAATCGCGTTTATTCGTAATGAAACATTTAATAACATAAGAAGAATATCGGACTTGCCAATCGGAATTGTGGAAGGGAACATAAATCCATGACATCACAATAAAACCAGACTGAAGGTTATCTATTCTCCTTCTCGTTCACTTGGAAAAGGTTATATTATGGAGATTAAAGCTGACGTCTCTGATGTAATCACCAGCAGTTACTTTAATAAACTTAACGACAAATTAATATTTCACCATACCTACATCCAATCAAATTGTTACATAAAGACACCATAAGAATCTTATGTCTAAATCAAATTTACTTATTTCAATAGTTGTAATCTGTTCAATGGTTATCCTAAAGATTTATGGCGGCTGCAAACGGCCCCTAGCAAAACTTTGAAAGAATATCAGGAGTCCTAAATACATTGAAATCTTAAAGATTCAAGTGGCCAATGGGAATTTCGAAAATTTTGAAAAGAGATGCAAAATTGCAGCTTTTAAGGAAATTAATAAAAAGTTGACGATCGTAGGTAAAGAGGGAAGAAAGTGAAAAAGTAGTATATATGTTCCCCAAGTTTTTCGTAGTGACGGTATTTAAATATAGGTAAAATTTTCAGTACAATTTTTGTATGGGAATTTTAGTATAGGTATTTGAGTACAGGTGAAAGGTGGTTGGGACTTGCGTCACGGGCCCTTACTAACGTGGGCCCATGATATATAATACTGAGATACCAGTTTTTCTATTTTCGTCTATTTACGACAAAATCAGTATATTTTCGACAAAAATCTGACACAGTCACAAATATCGTTAACTCATATGATTTTTTTACTCCTATTGTTGTCAAATTGTCATATAATATAAATTAAGGTACCTATGTAAAAGATTATAAAAAATAAAAATACATTAATATTTTATAAGTTAATCAATCAATCTTCATATAAAATGCCTCAAAATTCTTTCTCCTAATTTCCCCAAGGGGATATAGTGGCGAGTTACGAGTTCGCAATTTTTAAGGTTATTTTTTATTTCAGATTATCAACTAGTATCATGCTGAAATTGTATTCTAAAAGTTTCATCACAATGTATATGTGTGTTTGCTGTGAACTATGTACGGCGTGTTTTTACTAATTTATCGATTACAGACTAAAGTACTCATTCGTGCGTGTGCTTGTGCGTGCGTATGTGTATGCCATTCGATTCTTTTCAAATTTTGTGAATTTGTATAACTAATACTCGCTTAGACTCCATTAGATTTTGAAGGATATCTGATTAGTGCTTCTCAATTTTTTTAACTGTCAAATATTTCAGTAAACTTAAAATTTTATATTTTTATTTTGTAATTGCTAAAAAGACACATCAACTTCATAAAATGGCATTGAAGAATTATCAAGTCTTCATAATAAAATATTTAAATCCAAAATAATTTAACAAAATTTATTTTATGAAATTGCTGAAATGTTTTATGACTTGGTAGTAAAAGAATAGCGTTGGTCAAATTCCACTCGTTTTGTGATGAAATCGTATGCCTTATTTTTAGCAAAAAATACTATTATGTCTGTTCATGTTATGAATTAAGGTATAGATTTTTGCACTGAAAGCATTTCTGTATAATCCACCACATGACGTATAGCTTAGCAATAATAATTGTCTTAAATATAATAAAAATAATACTTCATATTTCCTTGCACCCTACGCTAGTGACGAGTTTATTGTCATATGGTATTTTTTTCCAACTAACCAGTTTTTCTAATTCAGAAAAGCAATATTTGCGTGAGATGTGAAACTAAACAAATATCTCCTCTGCTGGATATCGAACCCAGGAACCACAGAAGGCAAACGGCTTATCAACTGTGTCACGGCAGTCCCAACCTTTATAAAATAATAATGTATTCTGAATTGGTTATAATTCAATTTGAATATTGCTCAATATCATTGAGCAGTTTCCTCATTAAGGATAAGCAAAACTCTTAACAAACATTCCAGTGAAAACGTCCGCGTCGTACGTATAAACTTTGTCTCTAAGGATACTATGTAGATGTGTCTAGTGAAAGCGCTGAGGCTAATCATATCCATAATCGTTGTGGAGTAAAGGGTTGTTTAATTTTTTGACAAATTTATAGCTTAATAGAGACGAAGTTGGAATATTATAGGAGAACCAGAAAATCTAGGCACCTACAGAAAATTTGGGGTTTACGATCTGTCATTCACCAAATACCTATACCCTATTTATTGAATTCTCTTATAAATCCAATTTTTGAAAGTTATTTTTAGGCAAGTTTATCAACAATATCTATTCGTTTGAAAATATGCTAAATGCACCATCGATATCTATTTATTTATTTAATATTGTTTCTCGGGCAACTAACAGGTACTATGTCAAATATTATTTAACACGCACCCAATAACAAGTTGCCACATTCTGGAGACTTACGATATTAATCGTCTCACAGATCCAGACTAAAAACACAATTAAAAACTGTGTCTCCACCGGGAATCGAACCCGGGACCTTTGGCTCAGCAGTCAGATATCTAACCAACTGAGCCACGAAGGCCGACATATATATGCATAATAATAAAAATTATTATTTATTTCCTTTTGAAAACAGATTACATTGGAACAATATTGAAATATCTTGAATTTATACAAAGAAAAAGAATATCTATAAATAAGTAAATATATGAATTCACTTCCACTATTTACCTTTGTCTGCCTAACTAGGAATAATTCCTGTTTTAACAAAGTATCAAGCCAAGATACGCGAAATTTGTATGCAGGGTCCATATTTTTCATGGTTATTCCAACTTAAATGTCAAAAAACACCAACTAAGGAGAAACACAACATTATATGTTCTATATATACCTATGGATTTACTCAGAATTCGGAGTAGAACATTCAGTGTATGTGTGTGTCCGTCCCCCCTTTTTAACTTTTTATCCGCTCAATGAACCTAGCCTAACATTTCAGAATACATAGATAATTATATAGGCCTACAAATCTTTTATACTCTTTTATATAGTCAGGGGTTATCAAATTTTGAAATTTTAGTTTATTTTTTTATATATCTCAAAAACTTGGTATAAATATAGACAAATACAAAATCTCAATTTCATGTTACATTCAACTAGGTATAGGTGTTTTTAAAATCATGTTATTTAAAAAACTCAATACGAAGAATGTTTCAAGACATCATTTGATATTCTGTTAAATTGGTAGGTATATTTTGCTTTTATGCCCAGATGAAAATGACTTCCAAGTCCGTGGCGAGTGAATAAAGTGCTAAAAAGATGACGTCGAAATTCAATCAACTTTCGCGTTTTCGCAAAGCAAAGGAGGACCTAATCTTAAAATGAGATGTGCCCCCCCCCCCCATCCCCTCCTCCACCCCTACCACACCGACATAATTGAAAAGCAAATCGAATATTTTTCACAATCGACCTGCGAGATGATAATCGGGAATTATATCTGATAATTAAATTTCAGGTAGGTAGGTATGTCTTAAGTCGATTGAATATTCTATTGTCATTGGAAGGTGTTAAAAAATACATAAAAAATATATTCAAACTTGGTTAAGTATGATACTGAACTGAATATACTTCAAAATTTTCACTGGAAGTTAAAAATAAAAACAGTACTTAATCATCATCAAGATAACAGTGTTTAGTTTACGATCGGTATTAGTATTACATAATTCGGAACATTTATTACGTTTAGAAATAATCTTGTTAACGGTGCCATGTGAACCATTAAAGTCATTTTTATTTATTTTTTAACATTTTGCACACATTACAAGGGCAATATCTTCCAGCCAACCATATCCATTTGCTGAGGGAAAATTGTGTTTAAAACACGTACCAATTTATGTGAATAAAAAATAAAAGTTTATAGAAACATATAAAACAATTATAAGGCGGACGGGAGAGGAGATAAGGGGACAAGGATGTGATAAGGAGACAAATTTAAGTGGTATGATGTGTAAGTAAATGATTCCTTCGATTTCTTTTGAAAGCGGGAAGTATTAATAAAACTCGAAGTTGGGTTGAAATGTGATTCCAAATTTGTGCTGCTTGAACGGAGAAAGATATGGTGAAAGGGTAAGTATTGTCTACTGGGATTCTGAGCGATCGATCGTTTTTTATTTGTTTTAATTTCAAAATTATATCTTAAAACTGAAACGTTCGCCTTGTATGTCGTTATGTGTATGCACAGCTGTCTCCCTAAGTTCGATTCTATGTAGAGACAGTTTTATACATTGTGTGGGCTTGTAAGACAATTATCAAGAATCTTGGAAATTTGACAACTTGTTATTGGGTGTTTGATTTGTTAATATTTGACATAATTACACAGTCTTCCAACAAGCAATACAAAAGATGGGTCGGTGGCAGAGCGGTTAGCGCGCTGGGCTTGTAATCCAGTGGTCGCGAGTTCGAATCCTGCCTCGACCGATTTCGTTCACCTAAGCACAAGCATTTATTTGCTTTTTTTAGGGAACGTAGGAAGATGTATATGTACTTGTTTAACAAGGACATATGCATTTAAAAAAAAATGATCAAAAAATTTCCTATAATTTATAATACTTAATTAAATTTAAAAAATTACTGTGAATTGTCATATATTGCCCATAAACAATTGACAGTCAACCAAATTATTTCAATTATCAATTACTTATACTACAAATATTTTAGATGAGTCGATGGCAGAGCGAGTAGCGCGCTGGGCTAGTAATCCAGTAATCGCGAGTTCGAATCCTGCCTCGACCGTTATCGTTCACCTATAGCTCAAGCATTTATGCTTATTTTAGTGAATGTAGGAAGATGTATATGTAGTCGTTCAACAAGGACATATTCATTTTTTGTTAAATTAAATAATATCACATTTATCCATATCGAAATAAGTCGAAATCAATTGCAGAGACCTAGACTAGGTGACAAGATAGAAGGACCTATAATTGCAGAGACCTAGACTAGGTGACAAGATAGAAGGACCTATAATTGCAGAGACCTAGACTAGGTGACAAGATAGAAGGACCTATAATTGCAGAGACCTAGACTAGGTGACAAGATAGAAGGACCTATAATTGCAGAGACCTAGACTAGGTGACAAGATAGAAGGACCTATAATTGCAGAGACCTAGACTAGGTGACAAGATAGAAGGACCTATAATTGCAGAGACCTAGACTAGGTGACAAGATAGAAGGACCTATAATTGCAGAGACCTAGACTAGGTGACAAGATAGAAGGACCTATAATTGCAGAGACCTAGACTAGGTGACAAGATAGAAGGACCTATAATTGCAGAGACCTAGACTAGGTGACAAGATAGAAGGACCTATAATTGCAGAGACCTAGACTAGGTGACAAGATAGAAGGACCTATAATTGCAGAGACCTAGACTAGGTGACAAGATAGAAGGACCTATAATTGCAGAGACCTAGACTAGGTGACAAGATAGAAGGACCTATAATTGCAGAGACCTAGACTAGGTGACAAGATAGAAGGACCTATAATTGCAGAGACCTAGACTAGGTGACAAGATAGAAGGACCTATAATTGCAGAGACCTAGACTAGGTGACAAGATAGAAGGACCTATAATTGCAGAGACCTAGACTAGGTGACAAGATAGAAGGACCTATAATTGCAGAGACCTAGACTAGGTGACAAGATAGAAGGACCTATAATTGCAGAGACCTAGACTAGGTGACAAGATAGAAGGACCTATAATTGCAGAGACCTAGACTAGGTGACAAGATAGAAGGACCTATAATTGCAGAGACCTAGACTAGGTGACAAGATAGAAGGACCTATAATTGCAGAGACCTAGACTAGGTGACAAGATAGAAGGACCTATAATTGCAGAGACCTAGACTAGGTGACAAGATAGAAGGACCTATAATTGCAGAGACCTAGACTAGGTGACAAGATAGAAGGACCTATAATTGCAGAGACCTAGACTAGGTGACAAGATAGAAGGACCTATAATTGCAGAGACCTAGACTAGGTGACAAGATAGAAGGACCTATAATTGCAGAGACCTAGACTAGGTGACAAGATAGAAGGACCTATAATTGCAGAGACCTAGACTAGGTGACAAGATAGAAGGACCTATAATTTAAGGACGAGGAGAGCTGACCCCAACAATCGGCACAGACAAATAGAACAAGGAAGATGAAGAAGACATACATTTCACTTCATTTCTCTATAAAAAAATTATCTTTAATTATAACACAACCAACAAACATGAATCGTAGAGAATTATGGATTTGAATTAAACCATCTAAAATAACGAAAAAAAAATATATACCTTTACAAGATATAGACACGAACAGACGATAATTATAAATAGATAAAGAGGAACGTTATAGAAATAGATCTCTAACCCTTGCCTTTTCGATCTCGCAATATATCATATCGTATTATTTCTATAATAATATCACGTTCATAGGAATCATTGTGTGGGGTTGAATTTCTAGATATTCTTTCGCATGGAAGTGAAATCTTGAAACACACGAGGGATTTCTTGCGTCAAATTGGGTATTCGTTTCGAGTGAAACGAAGATAAAGACTATATAATTGTATGTACATTGTACATTCTCTCAGGTCCTGAATGTACATATATATTGTACAATAGCTAGTTCCAAAAGTACATCAAAGAAGATACATCTTATATTTATACTCGTATGTGTAGGTACATACTTATCTGCAGAAAAGATTTGAAATCTTACCACATCCAAACTCCGGCCAACAGACCAATATGAAACTTTCAAAGTGTTATGATTTATGCACTCCCATAATATATTGCACATGAAAACAGTTGTCTCTTTATTCTTTTATATTATGTAGGATAAATTTGAATTACGTATCAACGGATGTAATTTTCATCGAAAAACAAAATTAACGAAATACTTTTTCCATCTAGAGTTAAAAATTACAAAACATATTTTGAAACGTTTCTAAGATATACAATTTTTAACAAATTTGTGTTGAATTTGTATTTATTTTTTTAATAAAATAACTTAAGAGGACATATAACGCTAAATCTAGTGACTGAAAACATGATATAGTACTAGTTGCATGTAACACATGAGATCCAACTGTCGATAGCGATAGTATGTATACTTGAAGTACCAAACTATAAACCCATATATCCAAATTATTGAATATTTTAGGATATTTTATTTTCTATACAACACATGTAGGTATGTATGTCAAGATAGGATATAGGCAGTTAAACACATAAATTTGTCATAAAAAAATTTTTTTCTTAGTTAAAAATGTTTTTTACGAAACATTAAATATGAGATTTTTTATTTGTATAGACAATTCGTACCAATTTTCAGCGTTCTAGTTTTTATGGTTTCTGAGATACATATATGGAAAAATAAAGTATAAATTCAAAAGTTGTTAATCCCTGACTGAAACAAAAATTCAAATTCTGAGTATAAAAGTTTTTTAGGCAAGGGGGATGCGGACACACACATACACACACAGACACACACACACACACACACACAGACACACACACACACATACACACACACACACACACACACACACACACACACACACACACACACACAAACACACACAAACACACACACACAGACACATGAAATGTTCTACTCCGAATTCTGAGTAAATCCGTATACGGAACATATATGCTGCGAAGTCTCTAAGTTGGTGTTTTTTGACTTCAAAGTTGGAAAAGCCGTGAAAAAATGTATCCTGGCTTGAAACATTGTCGATATGTTAAGAGAGAAGTTCTCCTGAACAAATCGACAGTTGGAAAACCGCCTAATGCACTATAAAGTTACGTGTTAGTAAGGGTAATTATCGCGTGCGTTGAAAAGGATTTATACATGATTCAAATTATCATAAATAACCAAAATTTGTTGATGTTTTGCATTTTGAGAACAAACCTGACTTGAAATGAAAAAACTTTATCGGTCATTCACTTTGATTACATACACTCTTTAAGCGTATAAAAAATTTATGTCTCCATGACACATAGTTATGGATTAATTTTTAAACGAGTGGGTTGTGTCCAACACAAAACTCTCCATACCATAGTAAGCGTTCATTTTTTTCTTCTTGAAATGTTGACAATCTCTAAATGCATTTTTAAGAAGTAAGTGGACAAAAGTTTTCCCAATACACCATCCACACAAAATCATTGTCACGAAACTCATAGTATGTATTTTCCACATGATACCTGTTGAGAAATTTTAAGTTAAATTGCATTACTAGCAAGATGAGCATGTATGAGACATTGTATCAATGTTGAGTAAAAAATACACTTGTCTATAGTGACACATACAATATCAATATGAAGTTGATCACTCAATTTTCCCTTATAGAAGCTATTTTACTTCTGTTATAGGTATACATTTTTCATACAAATATGAAATTTTTTTCCCATTGATATGGCAAAACCATAGATTTTTTTCTTTAAATTTTGACAATCCTTGAATGCGTTTTTGGTGAGTGTATTTTTGTTGTATCGAAATTTTAAACAGTATACGAATAACTCGATTTTCCAGACCGTTTCCAGACTCGATTTTCCAGCAATTACGTAAGCTGTTATTCTTATTTATTATATTTGTTTAAAAATATATTATTTTACGTTGCCCATTTTTTTAAATAAATAAAAAAATATGGACACCGCTGAGTACCAAGCGGACAATATACTGATACATGGCACTAGAAACAGACAACAGCTAAGACCGCCACAGCCAAGAACGACACATGCGCAGCTTCAATAATGTTTCTTAGTATCAAGACTGTATAATATATTGAAAGAAATATATCGCATGACGGGAAAAATTTCAGACATCGTAATTCGTTGGCTATTAGTAGAGAACGATCTGCCTCGGAATTCTTGAATTTCTTGAGATATATGTACGTTTAGAGTTTTTCATCCTGGTTGTTGTTGTCCTGTGTGTATGGAATATGTTAAGAAAAAATAACTAAATATTTTTATTACAGAGAAGCCATTTCAATTTGAAACTAGTACTGCCTTAGAACCAGAACAGACTCTCTAGCGAAGCAGTAAAATTTTCAAATGTGTGACGAAAAAAAAATGTAATTGTAATTTTTGTATCATTGGAAATAAATAATTTTATTCATTCCTTCATGAAAATACTAAAACATGGTTGCCATCATGTGGGTGTATCTATAATGTTAATTTAAGAGAGTCAAGTAGATACGACAGTAACTAAGGTTGACAAACAGTTTCACCTTATTACGTCATTTACTACCTCAAACACCCTTAACACTTCAAATTTTCATCTACTCGCATCACATTTATGTTAGCACCCTTAACCCTTCATAGAAACCTTCATCCGTACCCTTTACAGCGTAAGTTACCCTTCCAAGTATGCAATATCTATACAGTTATATGATGTATTGTCAATTTTACATTTTTTTCTTCACACATAATGTAGATAATGTACCTACATGTTAAATGATTTGCCAGAATGTGTGAAGTGAAACTAGTCGCCTATGTGTTGAATATATAAAGGGAAAGTTCTTTTGTTATATTGTATTTCTTTTATTACTCCTCATTACCCCAAGGGGGATAGAGTGGGTTGTTATGATTTTTCTGTATTCTGAAAGATTCATCACAATTTATCCGTGTGTGTGTGTGTGTGTGTGTGTGTGTGTGTGTGTGTGCTATGTACCCTTTGTGGCGTGTTTATTCTAATTTATCGATTGTAGACTAAAAGTACTCATCCGATTCTTTTCGAATTTTTCAAATTTGTATTTGTAGATTTTGAAGGATATCTGATTAGTGCATCTTAATTTTTTTTAACTGTCAAAACATTAAGGTAACTTGATATTTTTATTTTCAAATTGCTAAAATGGCACATCACTTTCATGAAATGGCATTGAAGAATTATCAAGTTTTTATAATAAAATATTTAAATCAAAAATAATTTAACAAACTCATTACATGAAAATGCTGTAAATTTTCCATACAAAAATTTTATGCTTTGTGAAGTGACTTGGTAGGGAGGAAAATAGCGTTGGCCACAATCCACTATTTTGTTAAATTCTTTGATGAATGTTTTATTGTATTTTTTTTGTTTATGCTAGGTCTAAAAAATACTTTTTTAAAATTAAATAATATACACATTAAAGTAAATGAATTAATCAATTTAATTATTTAAGTTGTATAGTGAATAATTAGTGCATTTTTTTGCAAAATTAACTTTTTCTTTTTGTTTGATAAGAAAGGTAAAACATTGCTGTCTAATAAAGACTTAATACTAATCCACCTACTATGTATAAAAAGACTGAAATGGTACAGACACAATCCATATTATTCACTTTAACTTTTAATTTGAAAACTTCCAACTAAAGCACAAGTAATTAAACATCGTATTTAAATTGTAAAATGTTTTATTGTAATGCTTTGTTTGGTTCTTTAAACATTTTATTTTAATTAAACTTTAACTAATATAAATTTAAACTTATACATATCCAGTCCTTCGGGTCTGAATATCATTACCTAATAAAGTAAAGAAGGAAGGCCAATGTTCAAATCTAGACGGGTTTATGATGAATATTCACTATTTGAATTATTCTTATAACTATACCAGTTAAATGAAACACACGATGGCGATAGTATGTATAGTTGAAGAATGCATATCAAACTCTAAACCCTTAAACCCTAATTATAAATATATTAGGATATTTTGTTTTCTATACAAAACATGTACCTATGTCAAGATAGTGTGTATGTCAGTCTTTTTTTCCCTCTTCGAATATTAACAGTACCTATTTAAATTAAAATTACAAAAATGTGCCACAAAAATAAAGCTACGACGTATAAAGATATTAACAGTATTTATTTACATAATTCTACAAATCAAGTACCATATCATCACATAAAAATCCATATCTATAAATATGTATATATAACTTATAACATAGTAAAAGTACTCAAACCCTATACGAAATCAAACAGCAATCTTATATATGTAGTTTGAGAAAAAAGACAAAACAAAACGAAAAAGAGACAAACCCAATGTAAAAGATAACTAAAAATAAAATATGATACTTATGATAACAAATTAAAATATGTCACTTATGATAACTAAAATAAGAAATACAATACAAAAATATATTATGTACATAAACAACAACAACAGTATGAAACAATTCTTACGTCAAGTCTAGGTTGTAGATATTATGTAAGTGAATCGATCAATCATACTTATGTTACTATTATGGATGTCGCAATACCAATATTAAGTAATGAGAGATTTGATTGTGTGTCTAAAATTTGAAAAACCAGATGAAGTATCGAACTTATATCTTCCATTCAGATCATTATACCATTATGTTGTATAATATTTCATAAAATTCTTTTTTGTTATTCTATTTTTTGATATTTTTTAATCTTCTTCTAATAACGATGTTTTTATTGTGTTAAGAGAAATACATAATCCGTTTATTTTATATTTACCAGATATGAAAGTAGATTATGTTAGTGATGGGTCGACAAAAATAGACTTGTGTATATTTACAAAAAACCGAATTGTTCATCTCCCCTTGTTATTTATTAAATGAACATTTTCACGTTGACCAGAAGTTCTCTGTATTATTATGTCTGACACTGAAAGACGTCTGCAGAGAATCATCCCTTCTTAATGTCACCCAGAAATGAGAATCCATTTTTGCTGGGAAAAAAAGTTTCGAGATAAATAAAATTAATCAATTACCAAATAACATACAAGCATTATTAAAATCTAAGTGGTAATTTGAAAAAAAAAATATTTAAGAAATAAACATTCATGAAATTACATAACCTTTATTTCCAACCACCATTTTGAGTATGTCGAAGCTGAAACGTTCTTTCTTCAAAACAAGCATCATGCATTCCTCTACCAGTCAACATGTCGCATCTCTTATCACTAAACTCTCTTGCTATTTATTCCGCAATTATCTAAATTTATCTTGATCAATTGTATCAATCTGTAAGTCGTAACATTCAATAACTTATTTTTTATCTTTTCTTCCATTTGGCACAAATCACTCTTTTAAGGTCGTCTTAAGGATCTCATTTCCACAGCGTTAATTTTACTTTCATGCATCTTCTGCCGTGTCCATGTCTCTAGCAACCAATGTAAATAATACCAAAATGCTGCATTTCTAGCAACCAATGTAAATAGTACCAAAATGCTGCATTTCTAGCAACCAATGTTAATAATACCAAAATGCTGCATTTCTAGCAACCAATGTAAATAATACCAAAATGCTGCATTTCCAGCAACGAATGTAAATAATACCAAAATGCTGCATTTCCAGCAACGAATGTAAATAATACCAAAATCCTCCGGAAGAGGCATAAGAGGTTGACTAAAGAGGTATATAAACAATATATCACTTCCGTAGAGTCGAGTATTCATCACAATGTCAAAAATTTTTGGTCATACGTAAAATCAAAAGGTAAAACACATACTATTCCAGATTCTGTAACTTATCAATCTAATAAATCGGAAAATTCATATGAAACCGCCAACCTCTTCTCGAAATATTTTGCAACAGTTTTTGATTCATCTACCACAACACACACACGTGATATAGAAGATATTGCTCAATTGAATTGTCCAATCAACATTGATTGTGAGACAGTACTAAAATATCTTAGTACAACAGATCCCAGAAAAGGTGCAGGGGTCGATGGATTACCGGGAATATTCGTTAATAAATGCGCTAATGCTCTAGTGATACCATGATATTATTTAAGAAATCACTCAGACAAGGCATTTTTCCAACAAGGTGGAAAATAGCACTAATAACACCGATATACAAAGCCGGAGACGAACAAGATGTAGAAAACTACAGGCCCATATCAAAACTACCTATACTTAGTAAAATTTTAGAAAAGATCGTTTACGACCAACTTTATGTATCTTTTTCGTCTTTGGTTACGTATAAACAACACGGTTTCATGAAAAAGCGATCAGTTGTAACAAATCTATCTGTATTTACCCATTATCTCAATGAGAATATGGACGATGGATATCAAATCGATACAGTCTACACTGACTACTCAAAAGCATTTGACCGTGTTAACCATGACATTCTGCTACAAAAACTCCTATTAATTGGCATCCATGGAGATTTGTTAAGATGGATCAAATCCTATATATCTAATCGCACACAGATAACGGCTGTAAACGGATGTATGTCTGAAAATGCTACCCGGATATGTTCCGGAGTACCGCAGGGATCTCATTTGGGTCCGCTACTATTTAATATTTACATTAACGATATAGGAAAATGCTTTAACCATTCTCACTTTTCCCTTTTTGCAGACGACATGAAAATTTATAAATGTATCAAAACAATATCAGACTGCTATGAAGTCCAAGAAGATTTAGATCGGCTGGCCTTATACTGTGTGACTAACTTTTTAAACCTCAATATTTCAAAATGCTTTATCATATCATATACTAGAAAAATTAATAAACTTACTTTCGACTATTATTTGAATAATGAACAAATAGTTAAAAAATCCCTGTGTCGAGACCTCGGAATATATCTGGACTGCAAACTAAGTTTTAAACAACATATAGAAAAAATAACAACTATTTCCTATAAAAAACTGGGTTTTATATTTAGAATAAGCAGGGATTTTAAAAATTCAAAAACTTTTTCTGTACTGTTCAATTCGTTGATCAGAAGTACGCTGGAGTATGGCTCCGTTATCTGGAATCCCCAGTATCAAGTGCATATCAACAATATAGAACGGGTGCAGAGAAAGTTTGTGAAACGCTTGGCTTATCGTAATATTGTTGCACCATCCCTATCTACACTTGTATCTATGTAGACGTAATTGTTATGACATTCAATTTCTGTATAACATTTTAAATAATCATATTGATTGTCCAGATTTATTATCATATACACACTTCAATGTACCGGTTCGTCTCTCTAGGCACACTACTCTTTTTCGACCCAAAAATTACAGGACTAACGCCGCGACAAATACAACCATCAACAGAATTATTAACACATATATAAAACACGAGAACACGCTTAACTTGGACCTATTCAACGATAATAGAAATTCATTTCGTCAAAAGTTAAAAACACTTATTTAATAGGCCTAATCATTACGCACCATACATATGCTTGCAACCTCACATACGCACCACTCACACATACACACACTCACACACATTACACATTCACTCTCACACATATACTTACTACACATATAAACACAGTGATACCATGAGAATACGGATACATGTAAATGTACCTATAAAATATTATGTTACTTTGATAGTATTGTAAGCTTATAATTGATGTATGGAGTGGGTATTAAGGCAAGTTATTATATATTCTGTATTTATTTTTACTTCATACATTGTTAGCTTCAATTTGAATAAAAAATAAAATAAAATAAAAAATAAAAAAAAATACTGCATTTCTAGCAACCAATGTAAATAATACCAAAATACTGCATTTCTAGCAACCAATGTAAATAATACCAAAATGCTGCATTTCTAGTTACCAATGTAAATAATACCGAAATGCAGCATTTCTAGTTACCAATGTAAATAATACCAAAATACGTTATGTATTATTTGTTTTGTACCTACTAAATTATTGCTTTGAAATTCAACAATATAACCATGATTTTATTGTAGTCTAAATATAATATTCATAGAGACCAATTCATAGAATTTAAATAAAAATTACATAAATCAAAAATAACAACATGTCGTCGAAAAAAAAATTATTTTATTATACGAAGCTTATAATATTGTAACGTTGGTATCAAAAATCGCGTGCTACGTAATGGGTTTTAAATCCCAGCTTTAAAAAAATTACATGGGAAACAAAAAAATATAATTTTCATTCTTTGCTTATTACACATTCGATAATTTTCCATTTCACTTTTTAATAAACACATTAAAGCCCCAAATTATAATTATATCAATAAAATTTAATCGGTTTTTTGCTACAAAGGCATATGATTAAATAATATTAATAAGATTTTTAAAGTTAGGTTTTAAAAATAGTACACGTTAATAATACGGTTGTTATAATAACTTTCTTGAAACATTCGATGAAAGAAAATAAATTAGAATATCTCGGATATTATATTCGTAATACACTTATTTCAAAATAATCAATTTAATAATATTTATTACTACTGCTACAGTTACATATATTTGTATGATTATTTGTAAAAAAATATTAATACAAAAAACAAAGTATGAAATTTCAATTCGGGCTATTCTATAAGAATTTCAACAAGAAATTATTATTTTCTTTATCGATTATAAATTATATTTGATTTCAATATAATTTTAAGTTATTATTCTTCGAGTTAATAAAATCTGAATTTCGTGTTTTTATTAGTATTTTTTCGATTAATCTTCATTGGATAACTCAACTTTTGTAGAATAATGCCAATGGCTAAATAATAAGTTTTATTTAAGATGTTTAGTGGACAAAAGTTCTAAATTTGTTTAATTTTGTTTCCAGAAGGAGATATTTTTAATTTTTTATATTGAACGATTTTTAATATAATTAAATTTGAGCATAGCTTAATAATATTACTTTTCTTTCATATTTAACAAACATTATGTTTACCAATTTCACGCATCAACATACATATCAACACATAATTGTTTTTAGTTTATATTATAAACTTACTTCTTTCTTCCAGTTTGAGTATTTTTTGATTTATTTTCTTATTTCTACTTTTTGCCTATATAACTTTAGCTCTTACAATGAATAATTTGATGTTGAATGTATCACTTAAATTTTTAATTTGAAATATTTTTTGATGATGATTAGTTTGTGCATTTATATATTAACCAGAATAATTTAAAATTATGTTTTTTTACTGTTCGCTTGTTGCCTTTACTTTTGCTATGAGAATCGCAAATTTTTAGCCGGGGTAATATTTGATGTTCCTTTTTTCATCGTGTTTCGAATGTACCCGCCCTATGATGATGAAAAAAAATAACAAATAAAATAAATAAATAAAAATATGTTTAGGTATAACTTTGTTTATATAAGTGAAAACTTGTATTTAGTATACATCATTTTTGTTATTATTATTATTATGTAGGCTGTATGTTTTCTGAATAAAATAAAAAATAAAATTATATCTTCTCTTTCCGGATTGAATATATTTTCAGACCAAGAAGAGATATTTCTCTAGTAATATCAGGAAACCAGTTGACTGTTTTCGACTGTCGATACATTCACGTTAAAATTGTCTGATTCAAGTTATAATTGCTCCAAATAAACAATTATTTAATCCTCAGAGAAATATTTATGTGATTCCAATGAAACATCGAAGCATCGAATCGGGATTAATGCCTGAGCTAAATTAAGTGACTTTCAAAAGTGCTCTAACGGATCAACAGTAACTGGTGCTTATAATGTCAAATGCTTTAGAGTGACTTTAGTAAATGTATACTGTGTATAGGTATGTTCGGGTCGTGCACACTGCACAATGTGGAATATTACCATCCTTCACTGTCTGCATTCAATACTGCACTTCTTACTTTAAACAGAACACAATGTTATCTGTTTCAACATTCCTCACTGTTTATACATAGTAGATATTGTCTCAAATAATAGATTTAGGCTGTTTGTGGACATATATTGACAATAATTGTTTCAATCCAATTATTGTCAATATATAAGCTCACAAACAGCTGATGAGTAGACTTCACAATAACAATTAATTCACAATTAGTTAGTGTTGTAGAGTCACAATTGGTCTACAACACTAACTTTGCACGACAAGCGATCAACTCGTAAGCATACATACATATATACTATGGCCCTTACGGGGTAAGCACAGAGAACCGAGCGCCATACTCTATATTTTTACACAAATTCCTAGCTTCCTTTACAACGATTGTCTATTGTTCAAGCCTCTTAGGTTTCCTTCTTTCAAAATATCATCCCTTTCTGGGGCGCCCACTGCTATTCACTGCATCTCTTACACCCATGCATTTTTTTGGTCAATTTTTCATATTTTGTTCATTCAATATGTCCAGACCACCTCAAGGCTTTACTTCACTTTCATTTTGCTTATAATATCCTTCTTTTTCTTCCATTCTCTCCTTATGTCGTCATTTTTATTCCATCATATATCGTTCTATTAGGTACATTTTCTACAGCATTTATTCTACTTTCATGCGTCTTTTGTCACGTCCATGTTTCTCTTGCATACGTCAAAGTAGGTATTTCAATTGCATTTTTGTTGTACGTATTATTGGTAACTATAAAAAAATGTTCGATTAATGCCACTGCATGTTTTCCGCTAATTTCTCGTAGGAAGGCACGTATTTACAAAGTGCCAAATGTAAGCTTAATCGCTTCACTACATCATTCTCGAGTTGACTATTTGTTGTTAATAGTCTGTTTGTTAGTTGTCCTTTTCCATTAAAATTAAATTTTAGAATGGAATAAGTTAAATTAAATATAAAATAGGTGTAAAACCTTTTGTTGTGTCCATAAGAATTCTGCAGAAATGGTAGATTATGGATTTCATAGAAACTAAATGAATAGGGTTGCCAATCGTCCCGATTCGTCAGGACATGTCACCGTTATTATCAATGGTGTCCCGACGAGTTGTAAAATATTCCGACAGATCAGGTTTCCTACCCCGAGATTCTATTCAAAATGTACCAACGGAATTTTTAATAAGTACCTAACCTACACCAAATACATCGTAAAGCATTTTTTTATTTCCCTTCGTATCGTGAGTCAAGGATCTACCACTGCATTGATTCACTCGACGACAGACTTTCAGTATCTGATATGATACTTCTCCGCAATATTCTTAATAAAAAAGATATATATCTTTCAACATCCTTTCCCGTAGAACTAGACACACTCCTCTTTTCTACCTAACCACTCAGCACACTAACTATGCTCAACATGCAACAATCTACAGAATCTGTATTACATACAATAGGCATTTCCAAGAGTTCGACATATTATTTTTACTAAGCGCCCCCATATTTAAAAATATATCAGAATTTCATCCTCATAATCTTACTCAACACTTAAGACTGTATCATATGCATACTGGTATTTCGGACGGGAATCGTGTAAAATTGTAGGGTTTTTAAACATAAATTGTATCAAAATTATAAATTATTTATAAATTATTTTTCAATTTTCTATTAAACTGATTATTCATCTTTGCGATTTTAAAATAAAAATCTTCAATAATTTTGTGTTTCATAAATAAACATTTATAATTGTGAGTACCATAAATAAATATTTACAAAAGATGATGATTTTGCAAAAACGTTTTTGTTAAATGAAATATGTTTTTTCATTTTTTTTATTTTTTATAACTTAAGAAATAGATGGGTGCTGACAGAGCGGTTAGCTTGCTGGATTAGTAATCCATAGGTCGCGAGTTCGAATCCTGCCACTACCGATTTCGTTTACTCATAGTACAAGCATTTATGCTTAATTCAGGGAATGTATGAGGATGTATCTTTATGTATTTGTTTCAATGACATATTCATTATTTTTTAAAAAATATATATAATTAAAACAATAATAATGAAAAGTATACATTAAAATCATTTATTCTCTTATTGCTTTTGGCTCAACTCGACAATGTATTTTTTTTTATTCTTATTTTTGTTCTTATTTATACATACCTATATTTTTTTTGTAGTTATTTTATACTTATTTGGTATTTTTAATTTATGATTTTCTTTTCTTTTTTTTTTCTTTTTCCGTGGTGGTTGACTAGTAGAAATTGCCTGCGGGCAATAAGTCCGCCATGTTGATGAAGTCAATAAAAATCTTTAATTATTATTATTATTATTAAAGTTGACAAATCATCGTCTGAATACTATAACGTTTTTTTTTAAACATTCTTTGGTTCAAAGTTAATAAAATGATGTAGGGCTACCCTATTATTCCCGCGTGAAAAATAAAAAGTGGACTGCGTTACATAAAAATGTAATATTCAGATCTTCATAAATCTGAACCAACATAATATTATTGTGTAGGTACCTACGAATACAAGAGATGTTTGTAGCCTTTCATTATAACATTTATCTCGAAAGAGCAAGGTTGTTTTATGTAACTTCTTTTTTAAAGCGTATAACAAATGATGTGAAAAAATTTACATACAATAAAAGATTTGAGTGAACTTAGCAGCGCACATTACATAACAGTCACCATCGAAACATATAAATCAAATTTGTTAGCTATTTGTTTAGTATTGTTAAAATGCTCCGAAAATTTGAAAGACGCTAATTGTATGTAACACATGAGATCCAACTGTCGATGGCGATAGTATGTATAGTTGAAGAATACATACCAAACTATAAACCCTTAAATCTAATTTATTGGATATTTTAAGATTTTTGTTTTCTATACAAAACATATATGCAAATTAGGACAGTTTGGAGGTCAGTCCTTTTTGTCTAGCCCGAATATGTAAACAGCTTAATGGTATGTGTGTGTGTTTGGAGATTGTATCAAACTATTGAAAGTCCCCGTAGATTTTTTGTATTCTGCCATACAAATTGTATGAAACAATTTCGTCACTATGTTAAAATTGTTAAACAAAACTTTGAGATGTACCTACTACTAAAACGTATGTTTTTTACTCTCCACACTATGGAATAGGGGAGAGTTATGATTTCGCAAAATTTAAGCGTATTTTTTTTACATCAATTTCTCAATGGGTATCATGTAGAGAATGCACACTATGAGTTTCGTCGTGATATGTTTGTGTGTATGGCGTATACGCCGTACGCCGTACGCCGTACGCCGTACGCCGTAGCATTTATCTTTTTTGTGTCCTCTCTACAGCCCAAACTATAAGTCTGATCGACTTCATATTAACATCATATGTGTAAAGTGCAAAGACCTAGAGCTGATTAGTTTTCCATAGACAACTTTTGATTTCTTCTCTATGAATTCATCATTTACGTTGTTTTTTTTTGTGTCCTCTCTGCAGCCCAAACTTTAAGTCCGATTGACTTCATATTGATATCACATGTGTTAAGTCCATAAACTTAGAGCTGATTAGTTTTCCATAGACAACGGTTCATTTTTTCCCAATGTTTCTATATGATTTCATCTATTAAAACTGAAAAAATGCTCTCACGACCTGGAAATTAGAGATATTTTAATTTGGTTTCAACTATTTATACAACACCAAGAATCTTCATAAAATTGTATTCAAAGTTGGTCAATGTTAAAAGAAAAATATTCAACGGTTTCAAAAATTATATTTTATTTAATGGATATTTGTATGAAACTTATATGTAACAAGAGAATTTTTTTATATTTGGCAATGTTCAGTTCATTGATTTCATATTGATATAAGAATATTAATAGCTTGAACTTAGAACTGATTAGCTTTTCATAGATATCATAAAATTTCTTCATATGATATCACGTGTCAACATTGTCAAAATGCTCTAACGCTCTTTGAAACAAAATTTATCTGCTTTTTTTTAAATATTTCATACAACATAAGCAGTCTTCACTATACTGCATTAATAGTTTGTTTATCTTAACATAAAAATATACTATCGGAAGAAAATTTATATTCCTGATAGTAACGTTTAGTATGAATAAAAATGTAATTAGATAAATTTCTATGTATGGAAAAGTTCAGTAATTTGATTTCATGTTATAATGTAAAAAGCTTGAACATAGAACTGATTAGCTTTCCATAAACAACAAAAAAAATCTTCATATGATATCACCTGTCAAAATTTGGAAAATGCTCTCGCGTTCTTTAGAACAAAATTTATCTGCTTTTTTTAAAATATTTCATACAACATAAGCATTCTTCACTATACTGCATTAATAGTTTGTTTATCTTAACATAAAAATATACTATCGGAAGAAAATTTATATTCCTGATAGTAACGTTTAGTATGAATAAAAATGTAATTAGATAAATTTCTATGTATGGAAACGTTCAGTAATTTGATTTCATGTTATTATGTAAAGAGCTTGAACATAGAACTGATTAGCTTTCCATAAATAACAAAAAAATTCTTCATATAATATCACGTGTCAAAATTTTGAAAATGCTCTCGCGTTCTTTAAAACAAAATTTATCTGCTTTTTTTAAAATATTTCATACAACATAAGCATTCTTCACTATACTGCATTAATAGTTTGTTTATCTTAACATAAAAATATACTATCGGAAGAAAATTTATATTCCTGATAGTAACGTTTAGTATGAATAAAAATGTAATTAGATAAATTTCTATGTATGGAAACGTTCAGTAATTTGATTTCATGTTATAATGTAAAGAGCTTGAACATAGAACTGATTAGCTTTCCATAAATAACAAAAAAATTCTTCATATAATATCACGTGTCAAAATTTTGAAAATGCTCTCGCGTTCTTTAAAACAAAATTTATCTGCTTTTTTAAAAATATTTCATACAACATAAGCATTCTTCACTATACTGCATTAATAGTTTGTTTATCTTAACATAAAAATATACTATCGGAAGAAAATTTATATTCCTGATAGTAACATTTAGTATGAATAAAAATGTAATTAGATAAATTTCTATGTATGGAAATGTTCAGTAATTTGATTTCATGTTATAATGTAAAGAGCTTGAACATAGAACTGATTAGTTTTCCATAAATAACAAAAAAAATCTTCATATGATATCACCTATCAAAATTTGGTAAATGCTCTCGCGTTCTTTAGAACAAAATTTATCTACTTTTTTTAAAATATTTCATACAACATAAGCATTCTTCCCTATACTGCATTAATAGTTTGTCTATCTTAACATAAAAATATACTATCGGAAGAAAATTTATATTCCTGATAGTAACATTTAGTATGAATAAAAATGTAATTAGATAAATTTCTATGTATGGAAACGTTCAGTAATTTGATTTCATGTTATAATGTAAAGAGCTTGAAAATAGAACTGATTAGCTTTCCATAAATAACAAAAAAATTCTTCATATGATATCACCTGTCAAAATTTGGAAAATGCTCTTGCGTTCTTTAAAACAAAATTTATCTACTTTTTTTAAAATATTTCATACAACATAAGCATTCTACACCATACTGCATTAAAAGTTTGTCTATCTTATCATAAAAATATACTATCGGAAGAAAATTTATATTCCTGATAGTAACATTTAGTATGAATAAAAATGTAATTAGATAAATTTCTATGTATGGAAAAGTTCAGTAATTTGATTTCATGTTATAATGTAAAGAGCTTGAACATATAACTGATTAGCTTTCCATAAATAACAAAAAAAATCTTCATATGATATCACCTGTCAAAATTTGGAAAATGCTCTCGCGTTCTTTAGAAAAAAATTTATCTGCTTTTTTTAAAATATTTCATACAACATAAGCATTCTTCCCTATACTGCATTAATAGTTTGTCTATCTTAACATAAAAATATACTATCGGAAGAAAATTTATATTCCTGATAGTAACATTTAGTATGAATAAAAATGTAATTAGATAAATTTCTATGTATGGAAAAGTTCAGTAATTTGATTTCATGTTATAATGTAAAGAGCTTGAACATAGAACTGATTAGCTTTCCATAAATAACTAAAAATTCTTCATATAATATCACGTGTCAAAATTTTGAAAATGCTCTCGCGTTCTTTAAAACAAAATTTATCTGCTTTTTTTAAAATATTTCATACAACATAAGCATTCTTCACTATACTGCATTAATAGTTTGTTTATCTTAACATAAAAATATACTATCGGAAGAAAATTTATATTCCTGGTAGTAACATTTAGTATGAATAAAAATGTAATTAGATAAATTTCTATGTATGGAAAAGTTCAGTAATTTGATTTCATGTTATAATATAAAGAGCTTGAACATAGAACTGATTAGCTTTCCATAAATAACAAAAAAATTCTTCATATGATATCACCTGTCAAAATTTGGAAAATACTCTTGCGTTCTTTAAAACAAAATTTATCTGCTTTTTTAAAAATATTTCATACAACATAAGCATTCTTCACTATACTGCATTAATAGTTTGTCTATCTTAACATAAAAATATACTATCGGAAGAAAATTTATATTCCTGATAGTAACATTTAGTATGAATTAAAATGTAATTAGATAAATTTCTATGTATGGAAAAGTTCAGTAATTTGATTTCATGTTATAATGTAAAGAGCTTGAACATATGTAGAACTGATTAGCTTTCCATAAATAACAAAAAAAAATCTTCATATGATATCACCTGTCAAAATTTGGAAAATGCTCCCGCGTTCTTTAGAACAAAATTTATCTGCTTTTTTTTAAATATTTCATACAACATAAGCATTCTTCCCTATACTGCATTAATAGTTTGTCTATCTTAACATAAAAATATACTATCGGAAGAAAATTTATATTCCTGATAGTAACATTTAGTATGAATAAAAATGTAATTAGATAAATTTCTATGTATGGAAACGTTCTGTAATTTGATTTCATGTTATAATGTAAAGAGCTTGAACATAGAACTGATTAGCTTTCCATAAATAACAAAAAAATCTTCATATGATATCACGTGTCAAAATTTTGAAAATGCTCTCGCGTTCTTTAAATCAAAATTTATCTGCTTTTTAAAAAATATTTCATACAACATAAGCATTATTCACTATACTGCATTAATAGTTTGTCTATCTTAACATAAAAATATACTATCGGAAGAAAATTTATATTCCTGATAGTAACATTTAGTATGAATAAAAATGTAATTAGATAAATTTCTATGTATGGAAACGTTCAGTAATTTGATTTCATGTTATAATGTAAAGAGCTTGAACATAGAACTAATTAGCTTTCCATAAATAACAAAAAAATCTTCATATGATATCACGTGTCAAAATTTTGAAAATGCTCTCGCGTTCTTTAAATCAAAATTTATCTGCTTTTTTTAAAATATTTCATACAACATAAGCATTCTTCACTATACTGCATTAATAGTTTGTTTATCTTAACATAAAAATATACTATCGGAAGAAAATTTATATTCCTGGTAGTAACATTTAGTATGAATAAAAATGTAATTAGATAAATTTCTATGTATGGAAACGTTCAGTAATTTGATTTCATGTTATAATGTAAAGAGCTTGAACATAGAACTGATTAGCTTTCCATAAATAACAAAAAAATCTTCATATGATATCACGTGTCAAAATTTTGAAAATGCTCTCGCGTTCTTTAAATCAAAATTTATCTGCTTTTTTTTAAATATTTCATACAACATAAGCATTCTTCACTATACGGCATTAATAGTTTGTCTATCTTAACATGAAAATATACTATCGTTAGAAAATTTATATTCCTGGTAGTAAAATTTAGAATAAATAAAATATTTCATTGTCAATATTTGTGGTGTGGAGAGTTTAGTGTTGGCCACAACCCATTCGTTTTTATAGAAAATTATATCATATAATTAGTTGGGCTGTTTGGGCATTTTTCGAAATTTAAAAAAAAAATCAAAAATAGGTAAACACATAAATTTGTCATAAAAATATGTTTTTCTTTATATAACGTTTTTAAAATTAATGAACAAAAATATACTAAAATATTTTTCCACAAAAAATCGATTGTAATGACTGAAGGTTTTGTGTTTTTTTTTAAATCTATACCGACATACTGTCGTCATCTACAGTTGGATCTCGCTTCTTACAACTAGTTTAACTTTCCCGAACACTTTTTCTCTTTTTACAGATATTTGGTTCAATTTCCATATAACTGTAATTAAATAATTTAAAGACTTGAGCGAGATAATACGTAAATGAAAATAGGAATATTGTAAAAGCGGACGACAAAATAATACGAAGTAAGATAAATTAAAATGGTTCTCTCTAATGATAGCCAATAAGTTAAAACACCATCATCTGGGAAAAATTAAAAGCAATATCTGGGGAAATCGCACGAATAATTTGTTTTCATTTTCGGGAAAAACAAAAGGAGGATAATTTTAGTGAGGAAATTAAAAGGTGAGCGTAATTAATTGCTCTATCCCTTCTTTCAATTCTTTCTTATTCAAATACATTATAGTAATTGAATTCCTCCGGACAGAATTGATAATAACGAAACATTATAGTCAATGCGTTTCAAGAAATTAATTCAGATATTTCACATAATGTTATTTTACACGCCTTTGTGTTGATTTTATAAGAGATAATAATTTAAATGTTCCTGTGTTGACAGAGTGAAAATACTTAGAAATACGAATAAAATAGAAAAAGTATTTTACCACTAGGTACATACATTCATTTTCTAATGACTAAATGTTATAGCCGAGGTGAATCGGCAT
The DNA here is from genome assembly GCA_963576475.1 of Molanna angustata. Classification (NCBI taxonomy): domain Eukaryota; kingdom Metazoa; phylum Arthropoda; class Insecta; order Trichoptera; family Molannidae; genus Molanna; species Molanna angustata. The sequence goes on along the minus strand of OY754964.1, from coordinate 49,172,612 downwards.
AATCAAGTTTTAAAAGAAAATAATTTAACAAGTATCATTCAACATCAATATGTTACCAAATGTGTGGGCGGAGTGACTGATTGTATAATATATAATGTTGTTGAATGGGCCTTGTTAAATTATTTAGTTTCTTCATAACCTTGATAATGCCGAGTCATCTCGTCGAAAACGTTCGGTCATAAGAATATGAAATTTGAGGGAAAATAATAAAAAAGATTGTCAAAGGCGTGTTCTCTAACTTGTTCATTAAAACTTATTAATAATACAGTCGATGCAACCCTGTTAGATATATTGGCTTTTTCGTTTTTTTTTATCAAAATTCAATTGTGATTTATTGATTACTAGCTTTTATGTCCCGCCGTTGGCCAAGAATGTAAAATTGTGAAAGAAAAAGCAATCGTTTTTATAATATTGTCACCCAATTATTTTGCAATATCAGACTATGAAAAGTGGTTTGAAATTTGATTGAGTTTTAGTATTGTAAAATGTTCAAGTGATGGCCACAACCCATTCTTTTTTATATATTGCTATAAAGTGTGAATGAAGTATAATATTTATACAATTTCTGCTCGCATGGACTATGCGTAATGGTTTTAAATATGACTGTTTATCAACGTTGTAAAGAGATTGGTTTGGCCACAACCCCCATTTTTAAATATTATCATCGAAAACAAATTGTAATGTGTACCTATTGAAAATTTAGTAATTTTGGATGTTGGGATGTGGTTAAAATTTGATTAAACAAACGTAGGTACTGAAAAGATCTAGTTTTGGTCACATCCCATTCGTTTTTATATTTTTTCATCAAGTGTGCATTATATTTTTGCTCAATTTGACTGAAAGTCTTCATTAACGAAGAAGAAGAAGACTTGAACTATAGTAAATAGTTTTTAATTTGAATATAAATGTTGTGAAGAGTTCAGTAATGGCCACAACCCCCATTCTTTAAATATTAGGTGTTGAAAATTATTCAAAATAGGATGATATAAATGGTTTAGATTTAATTAAACAAAAGTATTGAAAAGATTCTAGTGCAGGTTATATCGTCACATCCCATATCCCATTCATTTCATATGTATTTTCATCAAGTGTGCATATCGTTAGTAATATTTCTGCACAATAGACTATTAGACTTAAAACTAACCCAAAAGACTAAATAAAAAAGAGAAAAATAAGTATAAGAAATAGTTTGTATAAAAAACTATTCCAATGGTCTACATAAAATAAGTAAAAATACATATACCTAATAGAAGAATTAGACTGTTGGAAATAGATTGTATAAAAGCTCACCCAAAGGTCTACAAAAAAGAAGAAGAAGAATATTTAGACTATTGGAAATAGTTTGTATAAATACTGACCAAAAGGTCTACATAAAAGAAAATGAATAAGACTATTGGAAATAGTTTGTATTAAAACTCTCCCAAAAGTCTACGTACTTAAATGAAGAATAATAATTAGACTAAAGGAAATAATTTTTATAAAAAAATGACCCAAAATGTATACATAAAAGAAGAAGAAGATGAATTAGACAATAGGAAATAGTTTGTAAAAAAACTGCCATAAAGGTCTACATAAAATTAAGAAGAAAAAGAATTAGACTCCAGGACCCGCCGCTTCAGGCCCTTCAGTACCTCCCGTCCCTTTAATCCCTCATTACGTCCCTTCCCATCAGGCCCTTCAGTACCTTCCGTCCCTTCAGGCAGTTTTATACCTCCCGTCCCTTCAGGACCTTTAGTGCCTCCCTTCCCTTCATTACATCCCGTCCCATCAGTCGGTTAAGAAAAGTTTAAATCCAGAAAGCATCCTGGAAGAACCGCGAAGAGATGAAAGAACCTTCTTTTCCCAGGATGCTCTACTTAATAGGTAAAATGACTAAATACACGAAGAAGAAGAAAAAAGTTTAAACCCAGATACCTGCGAAGAGATGAAAGGACAGTTGGACCTTCTTCTCCCAGGATTCTCCAACTTCATAGGTAAAATGACCAAAAATACACGATGAAGTAGAAGAAGGAGAAATAAGTTTAAATCCAGATACCTGCGAAGAGATGGAAGGAAAATTGGACATTCTTCTCCCAGGTTAGTCCACCTTCAAAGGTAAAATGACCAAATAGACGATGAAGAAGAAGAAGAAAAAAGTTTAAATCCAGAAACCTGCGAAGAGATGGAAGGAAAATTGGACCTTCATCTCCCAGGATAGTTCATCTTCATAGGTAAGATGACCATGTACACGTTGAAGAAAAAGAAGAAAAAAGTTTATATGCAGAACCCGTCCTGGAAGACCTGTGAAGAGATGGAGGGACAGTCGGACCTTCTTTTCCCAGGATACTCCCCCTTCATAGGTAAAACGACCAAATACACGAAGAAGAAGAAGAATAAGAAAAAAGTTTAAATCCAAAAACCATCCTGGGCATACGCTCGACAATTCACCAAAGTTTCATTATAATCGGACAAACGGTTGGTAAATAAATAAATAAAATAATTTTCCTATAGGAAATCAGTATAGGTATATTATTGTTGATTTGTAAGTAAATAGTATTAGGTAGGTACCTACCTACAACAACCTTCTAAATAAATTCGATTCCTAACAAATTTTATTTGAATATCACATTCTTTCTGTAGCCATGGAAACGATTCGAACACGTAAGTAATATCGAATGGTTCGGATACATTTTTTGAATATGTAGGTACCTACATTGGTTTGTTCGATGCCATAAAAATGAAAATTGTCAGAAAAATCAAATATTATTTATAAATTATGCAATTTTATTATGCCTATATCTTTACTAATAAATAACACATTTTTACAATATATGTCTTAAAACTTGCCGTAATGTCTTGTGTTTCATTTTATTATTTCATAATTACATTTATTTCAAAGGTTTATTATTTTCAAGAACATATTCATTCGGTGGGAAAATTAAATATTGTATGAAAAGATATTAAAATGGCGGCGTTTATGTACAAAAGGCTTACTTTAAAAATAAGTTAAACATTATAATTATACCAAATATTCACCATGTTTTTCACTTAAACGCTAAGTTATACTTTAAAATATATTTTTTTTGTGTAAATACCTACTTCTAACTTTTAAACTAACAGATATTTGCGTGCAAAATGTACACTTTTTTGACAGATACAACTTGGAAAATTTTGTATGAAAAAAATAATTATTGAAATATTTTTAAAATTCAGCATTTTTATCGCATTATTTTTAGCGTGACACTGCATCAGGTATACAGGTACACGTTCGCACATAAATTAGATTTTTAGATGCTCTTGGTTTTTCAGAAGGCGTGAGACAAACACACACACACACACACATACACACACACACACACACACACAAACACTAACATTTTGATTGCTTTATTACTTTAGATGTAATCATTTATTTACTAATGATTTTTTTTTTACTTATTTATTTATTAATGTATTTTTATTTTTTATTAATTTATCTATTTATTAATTTACTATCTATTTATTTATTCGGTTATTTGTTTACTTATTCTATAATTTTTTATTATTTATTTATTTATTTAATCATTTACTTATTTATTTATAAATATTTTTTTTATTTATTTATTAATGAATTTTTTTATAAGTATATTTATTTGTTCATTTTTTTTTTTTTATATATTTATTTACTATTTATTCATTTATCTATTTATTATTTGATGTATT